>OX104064.1:87944821-88232244 GCA_944474145.2 Dicrocoelium dendriticum
CCGGCTTTGCTAATCCTATAGATATTAGACTTAACGCCGGTGGTGACAAAATTAATGACGTCGAGTCTCGTCCGTCGCCTATCCGCGGAAAGGAAATCACAGACTAGGGAAGAGAAAGCGGGTTACCGCCAAAGACAAGGTGTAGACAATAAGTTCACTTCGCAGCAGGTGCTGGAAAAGCACCACACGTTCCGGGACTTCAAGTCTGTGTTCGACTCAGCCGATCAACTTATTCTGTGCGAAATACTTGCATGGAAAGATTTTCCCATGAAATATATGAACAATTACGCATCCCGTACTCAAACATTACAGGCCGCGTCAGGGCCTACGGTAGCCTGTCGGATATCATTCCGACAACAAGTGGCGTTTGTCAGGGTTGCCCAATTTCCACGTTTTTGTGCAACCCCGTCGTGGACGCCATCATGGAATACTACAGTGTAGAACTGTACGATGAGGTACAAACTGGTGGAAAACTTGTTTATCTTGACTATGCGGGCGATATCGTCGTATTGTTTAACGATTTTGAGGTAGCTCAGTTAACCCTGAACAGCCCCTCTAGAATAGTCCCATCATTTGGTATGCGCTTCTCACATCAAAATTTGTTGAAGGATCATCAGCCAGTTGATGAGTCTTGACTATTGATAGCGAGGAACTAGAGGTAGTTGATCAATCCACTTACCTTGGCAGATACATCAGCAACGATGAGCGAATAACAAATAAATGTAGCTCACGTATTGTACTGACTTCTTGAATCTGCGACATCTGTGGCGTCAGATTTGAGTTTACCTCGGGTTGAAAGGCCGTGTTTACAAGGCCAAAGTGAGGGCCGTCATAATCTATGGGAGTGAAAATTGGCCACTTCGGTCGGTGGATCTGAAGCACATTCAAGTCCTTAATCAGCGCTGCTTACAAAGCATTGCTGGTGTCGTATGGCACCAGCGCGTCTACAACCATGATGTGTGTAGGCCAGTGTTAGGCGGTGATTATCAGGCTAGTTCCTTAGAACAGCAGATAGCACTGGAGACGTTTTGCTGGCTTTCGCACTTGCTACGTATGTCCGGATTTGTTTGCCAGATGTTAAATGGCACAAGGCTTGAGGTGGGTTAAAGTTGACTTGACAGTGGGAAATGAAGTCAGTGACTGCAAAACTAGGTGCCGTTGGGCTGTCGCGCCCTATAAGGTAGAGTTCACGTGACCCGCCCAGTGTTTGGATCAAGGCACTAAAGGAAATGCCTCGCAGTCGATACCAGTGGTGCGTCCGCCATAGTCTCGTAGTTGGACTGTTTGTTCAAAGTGTGTCTGTTGCTGAGTTATCTGCGGGGTAATGGCTGATTATGATGCGGGGTAGTGAAATCCGCAAGGAAGTTGTCTCGCCAATGCTGCCTTATCGTTTTACGACAGCTAGCTGTTTGTGATGGTGTGTTGTTGACAAGGTGTAGGTGCCGTGACACTGAATGCTTGCTTAAGGCATTAAGGCTCTACGCTAGGTCCCCCTTCTCTCCCACTTGTTATTCTTCGTTCCGTAGGTCACCTTGGTTTTGCAGCAGTGATGCACCAGAGAAATTGGTTGAGGTGATGTTGTTGATGATGTTTGATTTCCTGGAGGTGGCAAACGCATTATTAGACAGCTCCACCCGAAGGTCCCGTTTGCGCGTACACTGCATTTACTTGGTTATCAAACGTGCTGTGACTCCGACCTAGTTTCCCATGCTGTCATGCGGTTATCCATCCGACTGCATATTTTATATTTTGTCATCCGTAGTACGCGTTCAGGTATGTCGATGCAGCAACCAAAGGCAAGCGTAACGCGTAGATAACGAACCCTAAATTTTTGGAACCGAGTGGATCCACATTACAAAAGAAGCGCCCATTATTTGCACCCACAAATAGCTCCGAATCACCAAACAGTCTACATACACAAAACAGTCAGCGTCCCGAGATGTTCAAACTCCAAGTAAATGGGCGTTGAAAGGGCTGACTTAGAATTCGTCATTCGATAGATGGATAGGTGACCAAACTCCTAATTGGGAACGGAATACAGTGGATATTATGTGCAATGAACAACATATGTATCAGAGGGTACACAGCATACCTGCCGATACATGTGAACGGATGAAGAGGTCAGCATCAAAACGGTTAAAGCTAAGCTGCCAACGCGGGGCTGTGATCATGGTCATCATCGTCAGCACTCGTTAGCTGAGGATATTAGACATAACAGACAAAGAAGTAGTAAAAAGTAAATGTTGATTTTCGGGTTTGAGGTCCTTGGAACCTAAAGGGGAGGGATAAAGAAAGTCACAGCACAAACGATATTCAGGTCGGTTTCTTGTCATGTCAACAAGTGTAACCAACCAAACGTGTTCATCCTCATTCGGATCCCAGCGCAGCAGTCGGGATACACCAACCGACGCAAAGCTTTCATTCTCGTCCAAGTCATCACTTGGCCTCCGCTCCTCTTCTTCCATCCGGATCCCGCATGACGCATGAGTCGGTGTACTGGCATGCACAACACGTTGCCCAGTCATTGGAGGCTGGTGTGTGATATGACGGTGATGGGGGGTGCACTCGCTCTTCCTGTACCAAATACGCGACGCCGAACACGCTCACTGCTCACGCGGTGTTCCCACCAGATATGACCTAAGCTGCGAAGGTAGCGATGGTCGAACGTAACTAGCCTCATTATGTCTGTCGATCAGGGGCCAGATTTTGCATCCATACATGACGGTTGAACGGACGGCTGCATTGTTAACTCTGCCCTTCAGGACGAGAGTGGTGTCACGCCGGCGCCACAGGTGGCGGAGATTAACAACAGCGCGTCGAGCTTTTGCTATAGGCTTCGAGTACCCAAGCGCTAATATAGTTGCCGAGATAACTGAATTTATGGACGACTTCCAGCTGATCGCAACCAAGGTTCAGCGCAGGGTTGGTTTACCCCCTCCAATCTTGAAGAACTTTGCATTTTCAGGGAATAAAGCATAGCCCAAAATGACTAGCCGCCACTATTAATCGGTCTACTGCAGATTTGCCCGTTTGGGAGCTGTCACAGATTACGGCCATGTCATCGGCATATCCCAAGTCAAGAAGTCGCTCACAAGAAAGCAGTTGCACATGTTGTAGGTCGTATCCAGTGAAAGTTGTTTCCATGACTTCGTCAATGGTGAAAGAAGAAAAGTGATAGCAAGCAACCTTGTTTTAGATCGCTGAGGATATTGAAGGGCGGAAACAGTTTACCATAAATCTCTCACTCTACCCGAAGTATGTGCGCACAGCGCTTTATGACATTTACATGTTTATCTGGCACACCTTTCCTCATTAGATAGTCTGAAAGGGCACATGGATTAACCGGGTCAAAGGCATCTTTGAAGTCTAGGAACACGAGTACAGTGGATCGCCAATTAACAACGCGGTGCTCCAACAATTAACGCAATGTAAAGATGGTTAAGGCAACTTCGATTTCGACGAAACCCGGTTTGCTACTGGTGCACCTGACTTTTCTTAGTACAAGTCAGTCAAAGGATGACGATGGAGGTAAGTAACTTGGAGGCAATTGAGACCAGAATGATTCCCCTATGGCAGCCGGATTCCTAACGGACGTCTCCATGGAAAATTGGGCCTACAACGGAGCGGCTACAGTCCTGTTGGGACGGTCTCCTTCTGCCACAGGTTCACTGGTAAGTTACGCCAATCATCTATGAAAGGGCTGTGTGAAGTCAATCTGCCCTTGCGGCATTATTCAATCTGATCTCACGTTCGATTTCTGCTAAAGAGGGTTGATCCAAGGAGACAACACAAGGAGAACGATCGGTGGATAAGCTGGAAACTCTCGCTGATTGAACTGCTTTTCAAAGTGTTCGGCCCAACGCTCCAAGTGTTTTGACAAGCTGTGAATTGGTTGTTTACTCTTGTCCTGTATGGTCTCACCAACACCAGGTCTTCTTCAGACGGAATAACTTACGATGGTTACCAAGGACAACGGCACTTCGATCTCTGACGCACGAGGCCAGCAGGCTTCACGGTCCATCTTCAGACCAGCACGTAGATTTGCTCTGAGATCTTTGTGAGTCTCTTTATCTTCGCTTCCAGCCGGAACACGTCGGCGACCATTTAGAAGTTCAAAAGACTGCGTAGAGATCCAATGTCCATGTTGGCAATTTGATCAGCCACATGAAGACATGTCTGCTGCTAATAACCTCTGGCGCAGATGTGACCAGTGATCTCCAACCGTGTTCAGTGAGCGCTTACGCAGCTCGGATGTCAGCGTAATTTGATACGTAGTAAGAACACATGGTCTCGCCAGTTGGTATCATCACCATCATACACGTTAGCTAGAGGTGGAAAAGAACTCAGCTGTTGTGCAGCAATGCACTAGAAAAGAAAAAAATGCAACAAAAGCATGACAGCTGCGTCACCAGTAACGGATGGACATCGTTCCGGAGAGCGAACAGTCGGCTGTTGTGTTGTAAAAAGAAGTACTAAATTATGCATATGAATCGAGATGATGTTTGAAAAGAAAGGCTAAGCGGGAAGGGGAGGGACAAAGAAACTCACAACACGAAAGTCACTGAGGTCGGCTCCTATCCATATCAACAAGTATCCGGAAAAAAGTATTCAGCGTCTTTCGGACCTCAACCAGGGTGCCGAAACTCCAAACGAGGCCAACTTCGAACTAAGGCCCTTCACTCCTCTTGACCAAGTTATAGCTCGGCCACCTCTCCTCTTCTTCCAGCTCCACCCTCGGAGCGCAAAAGCGCACGACGCGGGAGTTGGTGGGTTGGCATACGCAACACGTGGCCTAGCCATCGCAGATTGGTGCGCGAGATAACGGTACCGAGCGGTTCACCTCATTTTCCTGTGTCATAAGGGAGGCGTCGAACACGCTCATTGCTCACTGGGTCTCCCCAACAGATATGAGCAAAACTGCAAAGGCACCGGTGGTCGGATCTAACTAGCCTCTTTATGCCTGCCGATTTAATGGGCCAAGTTTCATAAACGTACAGCAGGCTGCATTGTACACTCTAGCCTTCAGAGAGAGGGTGAATTCCAGCCGGCGCCATAGGTGGCGAAAATTAGAGAAAACGCCCCGAGCTTTTGATATACACTTTGTAATCTCGTCTTCAATTCTAACGGCGCCGACACAACTGCCCAGACAGTTGAGTCTGTGAACGACTTCCAGCCACGCCAGTTGGCAAGTGCCTATGGACTCACAGCGCCAGTGTGGACGTCCGACGGAACGCATGTGCTGGTCGGCGCATACAAGTGCGCGATCAAAGTCTATGCTCGTGCTCCAAATCGAGCGACAGTCTGGGACGCAGCCTCTCAAGCGGTAGCTGATGGCGATATGATCGATTTGCGTCCATGGCTACTTTGAGGCGGGTGGGTGCCATGTCACCCTTCTGCGGGTGCTGTATAAAAAGCTGACACTTGCAAGAAAGTGACGAGCATCTTCACACAGGTGAAGCAACCGCTCATCGTTATGATGAAGGGAGCCTACGCAATGTTGGCCGCCCAAATGAAGCTACTCAGTGGGCAGATTGCCAATTTGGGCGTATAAGTTACTAGCCAGCACCACTGTATCCGTACTTTTACTGTAACGGAAAAGCACATACAATTGGTGACAGAATTCATCTTTCATTGAGGTAGTGTTAAAATTTGTGGGTGCGTAGACTGCAATGACAAACAGGAACTGTTTGTCCCTGCGGGACTTAGAACCCTCGAACGTGCCAGCCAATCTGACAGCGCGCATGCGGCTACTCATTAGGATTCAGCCTATTAGGGCAGCTTCAGCCCGAGGCTTGGAGCAATGCCCCCATCAACTTGACTGGCATTTGAAGCTTCCTCATCCTTAGACAAACGCAATGATGAAAATACCACTAGTGTCATGATGGGAATCGCAGGATTATTTCAGAATTTGAATCTTGCAGACGGGTTTCGGAAAACAATAGGTGCAAATCAATAAGGTTTCTGGTGTTCGGGTAAGCGCCAACAGTTGGTTAATCTGCAACAAAGTACCCACATTTGAGACATGTGAATTGTAGGGAGGATAAAGCGCTCCAAGTCGAAACAAATAAATTGACGTATTCCGTTTGGATGGACATAAGCTTGTCGAGGGAAGGGGTCATGCTCCGCGTTTGCGTGTACGTTGAAACTAGAAGACAAGCGCTTATTAGAGGAAGATGGGGCAGGGATCAGAATTGGGAGTTGGAAACAGGGTGGATAAAAACGAAGTTGAAACAGGACGATGAGGATAAAAAAGCGCAAGAGGGGAGATAAAAAGACCGAAAGGCCTAAGCAGTAACAATTCTAACCCTATCCAGCCTGCTCAATACAGCAGCTAGGGCGCCGTTGTTTATTTTCTGTGACGGCCAGAGCATTAAGGGATCGTTCGAAGAGGTTATTGTATTGTACTGCGTGGGTAAGAAACTATCAGGTTACCAAGGCCTAGATAGGGAAACAATTAGGACTCTTAAGCGAAGCCTTTGGTTCAAAAATCTGACCGCAAGGAAGCGGGGGTTTTGGCACTGGGCTACTGAGAGCATTTTATGGAGTGAGGAGCCACTATCACACCAACCCACAAGCTGGAGGATCGAGAAACTGAGTTCTTCGAGCCTCTAATCACTGACCAATCTGGCATGAGTGGTTCCGAAGGGGAAAAAGCACCAACAGCATAGTTCAATGGACTGCTGCGGCACGCAATCCATGGTACCAGGATAATGTCCATTCTCGTTGTGATGGCAGTGATCAGTGACACACTGTACGAAGTTAATGCACATATGCAAAGATAACGAGGTGAAATATACAAGCATAGACATGTAATGTCAAGCGTTTGAAGAGTTGTCAAATGTAGTGAATGTAGATCAGGAGAATTTCCCAGATTGCAAAGTCCCACTACAGGTAGAGTGGAGTGAGTACCGACCTAGGCGCTAAGATTATCACCGCTGGTTGATTAAACTCCGGTGAAAATGCGCCCGACACACTGCCAACGCTGGTGAAAGGAGCGGCAGAGAATTTCGGTTGCAGTAACCCATGGTCCTTCTGAATGTAGCCTTAATGCCACCATCTCCCACGAAATTAGTACATCACAAAGCAGTGCGCCCGTTTGAGACCTGGGTTGTGATCGCGTAAGTAGGTAGAATAAGCTATTGAGGAGCTTACCTAAGTAACATGTCCGTAAACAACGTCCAGTGCACGGACATCAAGGGGTCAATAGCTGTAAGTAAACGGCGTTAAATTCGGACAACAATGTACCACTAAGTGCCTCGCAATATTTATCCAACCAGCCATGGACTGCAGGTGTCGTGGCCGCTTCTAGCACTAGAAGCTGCCTCGCATCTGAGAAGGCCGTGATACGCTTTCGATTTTAGGTGCACTTCGTAGGGAAGTACAAATACGATTTTATCAATCGGCAACCGAGATTTCGCCGTACCTTAACAAGTAGATGTACCAGAAAGTGCAACCCACACTAAGAGACGATATTTTTGGCGGACTATGATTGCTGCGTTTACACGTGGTGCCAGCGTCTCTACTTAGATAGTAGCAACCTTAGCAGCGCCAGAAGCGAATGTCGTGGAAGTCAATGATTCTGGTGGAATAAGTTTGCTAGCACAGAGTGCACTGCCTCCAGAGTCCGCTTGTAATGTGTGCTACGGCAAACTGTTCCACAAATTGACTTCCCTCCGTTCAAAGCACAGGGGATGGAGAACTCGCTTCAGAGCTGGAACCCCAAGATTGTACTAGTGTAGGTGTTTGCTACATGGCGAGAAGCAGCGGCCTCAGAATGGGGAAGTCACCTAGGTGTAGAATGCGGTAGGTTGTGATGAGGTCGACTCGTACCGGACGACAGGCCAGGGTGTACAGTTCCAGCATCGTATGGTAAGCCCTGAAAACTGCGGATGGGCTTGGTAGCGAGGTGTTAGACCCGTTCAGTCTTATGTGCTCACTTCGAGTGGTCGGGCAACAGGCTGGTGAGTCGCACTCTAGCGCTGATCTTATAATGAAGGAGAAGAGGAGAGTGGCAACTTCTTCAGACCAGATGCAGAATCTGAGCTGGAGTCAGGCCGTCGAAATCCACCTTCCAGGGGTTGTAATCTGACTGTAGTCCGTGGAATGCTGCAGCGGCAGCTCCAAGTTGGCAATAAAAACCGAGTGGTCACTTGGTGCCAGCTGCTCCAGAAGCCTAATGTCATACACAGGTTGTTCACAGCTAGTTAACATCAAGTCTAAGCACGATGCAGTTAAGCGAAGTGTTATGTTTGTCCGTTGGCAGATATGTTGTGCCACCCCAGTTTCAACTATCATTTCAACAAAGTTTGCATCCGCTTCACAATATCCGGTGATACGTACCTCAGGCCAGCGTATTCAAGTACAACTGAAATCGTCTGAGTAGAACTTGGGGATGACTCATGTGATCACGGAGATGCGATAGTCAATCAAAACAACGGATCAGGGGACTGCGATAAAATGCACCCACAAGCAGTTCTCCGCGCCTGGTGGATGGAGCACCACAACTGTTAACAAAGACCATCTTCGATTCCATGGACATCCACAAACCTTTCTCTCAGAGAAAAGCGGATGTAGAGCAAGAAGCGAATGTGAGCAAATCACGATGGAAGCTCAACTTCGAGGGTGAGTATCTCATCGTGTCAACTCCGCTTGGGGAGTACGATTACATTTGGTCGCCGGAAAGCAACTGAATAATGAATACTGCATTATGGAAGCAAGTAGAAATTGTAATCTGTACAATTCCATCGCGGTATAGGCACAAACATAAAAAAATTATGGCCGTCCGTGATAATCGAACCATTCTTCAAGTTCTAATGTAGCATTTTAAAATGTCTGATTTACAGTTTCACTGGGTTCACAATTGCAATGCTAGTGTGCAGTCGTTCTCTGAATCGAATGGCGGTAAAATGTACATCAACAAAAAATTGTTCTGCTACACAGATTCGGCCTCCACGACTTGTTCTGGCAGACTTTTCCATACATTTATCACTCACCGTTCGTAGCACAGGGGCTGAGGCAGTCGTTTTACATCCGATACCACAAACTTGTACCGGTGTCCGCGTGTGTTGCATATCCTTCGCAAGTGAAGCAGCGGCCTCAACGTGGGGACGCCACTGAGACGTACTATTTGGTAAGTCATGATGAGATTGACCCGCACTCGACGATTGGACAAGGTGTTGAGCTCTAGTATCTCTCACCGGTCTTCTCACAGTAATCCTCGCAAAGATGGAATGAGCCGGGTAGCGATGTGTTGGACCCGTTCGACCTACTGTGCTTCGCCTCGTGTGAGTGAACAGTAGGCAGGGAGTAGTTTTATGATGGGAGAGAAGTGGTGGGCAGCGATCTTTTCAGATCAAGTACACAAGCCGCGTTTGATTGCTCAAACCATGCGCAGTCCGTTACGATATAGCCTGCTAGTATTATCAACAGATTTCAAACCGCAGCGCGAGAGTACACCTACGTCATACAGGAAAGGTGTGATATGTAGCGATTGGCCGTCAAAGGTGTAAATTCGGCCGTCACCACCCTTCTCCAAGCTCATAAATACCGACTTGATTGAGTTGACCTGGGAGGCGGACTTCAGCAGACCACATGGAGAGGCGGTTGAGGTCTTTCTAAAGTAGACCGTTGTCGTCGGGGGAGCTAATAACTCACCACAACTTCAGGTTATCCGTAAACAGGGCACACGGCGATCAATGAAGCTTTGGTATATCATTGATGTGAATTACGAACAAAGTGGACCTCAGATCCGTGCCTTGGGGAGCTTCACGTGCAGAAGGATACCAGTCAGTTAGTTGGCCATCAACCTGTACCTTCCAATTTCGTCCAACTGGTGCAGTGGTCCACCAACACCTTACAAACTCAGCTGGTGGAGGAGGACCCCACGGTTTACCATGTCGAACGATTTACGGAAATCGATGTAGATAACGTCGACAAGCCTCCCTTGTTTCATTAACTCGTCACCAGCAGGTGGGGGGAATGCATGAGCAGCCTAGCATCAAACTGTGTTGTGCGGGTGTCAATAATCTTCTTGGCAACCTTGGCCAAATATAGGTGTAAGACAAATCGGCCTGTAGTTGTCCACTTTGCTGGAATCATTGCATTTCGGAATCGGCTTTGCCACTAAGTATATCCAGTCGTACGGCAATGGGCCTTCGGATAGTGACCTGTTGAACAAATCAGTCACAGCAGGTGAGATGATGACCGATAGGGATTTGAGAATCAGTGGGTGGAGTCCATCAGGATCAGCAGGTTTGTTGTCCTCAAGCTTGGCGAGTAGTTGATGCACTTCTTCCACACTGCACATCAGACTGTCGTGTTCGGTAAGCGCGGTACACATCGAGCTCGTTACAGACACCTGGTCACTTGTAAAGATGGAAGCAAAATGTGCCGCCAACGTGGACGCACGCTCAGTACTGGAGGTTAGGAGCTGCTCAACCGAGCCTTCTAGGATTGGCAGATCACCTGCAAGATTGAGGCGCCGCTTCAAGTGAGGAAATATTCTTTTCGGAACGGTCTTTGCAACGGTTGCGAGGTGCTCTTCGAAATGCCGGCGCATGCTCGTTTTTGCACTATTGCAAATATCCACCCTGTACACATCGGAAGAGCTGGAGAGAAAAATTTGTTCCCCAAGTTGCGCCGCCACCGAGCCATCCTACCATACATCTTGTCCAACAAACCGAAAACACGGTAATGTCTCTCGCTCTAATAACAGTTAAACAGTCTTCCACAGATGCAGCTTACGGGAGAGACCAAACTACTTTGTACAGGGCTCGAGTTAGACCGTCAAGTCAGCTTTACAGTAGTTGTATGCTGGCTCCATCGGATGCGAATAAGGTAAATATAGATGCATGCTGGCTATGAGCACTGAGTGGTCGCGTGCTGCCAGGAGCTTTAGGGCCTGAATATCATACAAATGTTGTTCACATTAAGTATATGCAGAACGGTTGAGCGCGGCGTTATTCGAGTCAGCTGGCATATGTGCTGCGCTGCTAAAGTTTCAAGTACTAAGTCCAGGAAGTTTGCTTCGACCTCGTAATGTTCTGGCATACGTTCAATTTCAGGCCAGCGTAATCGGGGATAAACGAAAGCACCCATAAGCAGAAAGCGGGGACGAGACATGTGGCTTCGTAGATGTGACCACCAATCCAAACAACGGCTCAGGGGACTCCTCTGAAATACACCCACGAGCGGCTCTCCGCACTGAGGTGGAGTGAGCACCACAGCTGCATATACAAGCCATCTTCGCTTCGATTGGTGCTCAATAATCTCCCCACAGAGAAGACCGGATGTAGAGCAAGGCACCACAGCGGAAGCATTAGTAGCCTCTGAGTTCGATTTCCTGGGTAATCCCCTGAGAATCCAGCTACGATTATGCGAGTCCTATTATGTCAGGCCGCTCAGATACAACGAAACGACAGAGTTCATCACGTTTGTTCATAAGACAGCAGACGCTGGCAAAGGATACACACATAACATTGCATAACTAAAGAGTGAATGGCCGATCTCTCTGAATTGGTGTTCGTGTATGCGAGTAAGGGCGTGAGCCGGCTGTCTCTATGATCCTGGCTCGATTCTCACAATATTAAGAGAGCAAATCAGCACGAAAGTGGTCTCGAACTGTAGAGTTTGGAGCAAGGAACACTTAACATTAAGGACTGCGGTTCAGTTCAGTTGACCAACAATGACCCGAGCACAGCAGTGCGGTAGGTCCAGTTGCCACGACACACATCGCAAGTAAATAACAACGGTAAGATAGTACGGTGAAATGCAAAGAAAATGGAACAAGAAGGAAGCAAGTTAAATTAATCAGAATAGAATGAAAAGTAACAGCCAAGTGCAAGTAACCGAATACAAGGACGTCACTGACTGCGCTATGTCTGAGACAGTCTTCAACTATGGGTATAGACCATCCCGAATATCAAATCCGGGAAGATCATCATCATACACGTTAGCTAGAGATGGGGAACACCTCAGCTACTGTGTCACAATACACAGAAAAAAGGAGAGAAAAAAAAGAATTCAACTGGGGCATGCCGGTTGAGCTACCGGTAACGGATGGGCATCGTCCCGGTAAGCTACCAGCCGGCTACTGTGCATCAAAAAATAATTACTATGCAAAATTATATAAGGTTAAATAATGAGATCGTGGTTGGAGGGGGAGGCTAAATGGGATGGGGTGGGACAAAGAAACTCACAGCATGAACGCCAATGAGATCGGTTCCTAGCCATATCAGCAAGTGTGTACAACCAAACGTGTTCATCGTCTTTCAAACTCCAACCAGGGAGCCGAGAAACTCCAACCGAGACCAGCTCAGAAGTGAGGGCCTTCACTCCTCTGGACCAAGTCATCGCTTGGCCACCCCTCCTCTTCTTCCATCCACACCCCCGGTGCGCAAACAACGCACGTCGCGGGAGTCGGTGGGCTGGCATGCGTAACATGTGGCCGAGCCATCGGAGCCTGGTGCGTGAAATAACGGTGCTGAGAGGTTCATTTCCTTTTCCTGTGCCATAAACAAGGCGTCGGACACGCTCGTTGCTTACGCGGTGTTCCCACCAGATGTGAGCTAAATTACGAAGGCACCGGTGGTCGAAAGTGACTAGCCTCTTGAGGTCCGCTGCTTTATGCGGCCAAGTTTCGCAACCGAAAAGTAGGGTTGAACGTACTGCTGCATTGTACACTCTACCCCCTTCAGGGCAAGAGTGATGTCGCGCCGCCGCCACAAGTTGCGAAGGTTAGCAAAAGCGCCCCGAGCTTTTGCTGTACGGTTGGTGATCTCATTATCAATCCCAAGGGCGCTGATACAAATTCCCAGGTAGTTGAATTTTTGAACGACTTCTAGCTGATCCCCACCAAGGGTCAGCATAGGGGCCGGTCCAGACCAATCTTGGAGGAACGCTTTGCACTCCGAGGGTGCGAAGCAAAGCCCGAAGTGACGGACAGCTAGTGCTAATCAGTCCAGCGCCGCTTGGCATGTTTGTGAGCTGTCACAGATTAGGGCAATATCATCAGCATACTCTAAGTCAAGATGTCGTTCTCCTGGGAGTAGCTCCACACCTTCTAAGTCGTGTGCTGTGAACGCGATTTCCATGACTTCGTCAATAGCGAAGTTGAAGAGGAAAGGTGACGGCGGGCATCCTTGTCTCACGCAGCTGGAGATATTAAAGGGCGACGACAGCTTGCCGTAAGCCCTCACTCTACCCGAGCTACGAGCATATAATGCTCGGATAATATTCACATATTTCTCAGGTACACCTTTCCTGAGTGGACAGTCCCAAAGTGCATGTCTATCCACCGAGTCGAATGCACCTTTGATATCGAGGAACACGACAATGGTGGGCCGCCAATATATGTGACGGTGCTCCAACAACTGATGAAAAGTGAAGATGTGGTCAATGCAGCCACGACCTCGACGAAATCCAGCTTGCTCTTCACGAATCTGGCTTTCACGAGTGCCAGTCAGTCTGTAAAGGATGACAGTGGCAAGCAATTTGGAGGCGATGGAGATCAGACTGATTCCTCTATGGCTGCCGCATTCCGATCGTGAACCTCCTTTGAAAATTGGGACTATGATGGAGCGGCTCCAATCGGGTTGGACAGTTTCCTGCTCCATCATTTGACTAGTAACTCGTGTAAATCATCCAAAAGAACAGGTCCCCCGAATTTGAAGAGGGCTGGAGGAAGATCATCTGGTCCCGCGGCTTTATTTAACTTTAACAGTCCGATCTCACGTTAGATTTCTGAGCGAGAGGGTGGATCCAAAGGGACAGCCCAGGGAGTGGGACGATCAGTGGCCGGCGAGAAATCTAACAATTCCGACCGATTAAATTGCCTTTCAAAGTGCTCAGCCCAACGCTCCAAGGGTTTTGATAAGTTGTGGATAGGTTGTCCAATCTCGTCACGTATAGTTTCAGGTCGGTGTCCACACCTGTGCTCTAAATCGAGCGACAGTTCTGGACGCAGCCTCTCCATCGGTAACTTATCGCAATGTGATCGATTTTCGTCCATAACTGGTTCGAGGCTAGTGGGCGCCAAGTCACCGTCCGGCGGATGCTGTGTCTGAAATTAGTGCTCGCAAGAAATAAGCGAGCATCCTCACACAAATGAAGTAACCGCTCACCGTTATCATTACGGGAGCCTATACCATGTTGGCTGCCCAGATGCAGCTCATCTGTGGATAATTTTCCAACTTGAGCGTTCAGATCCCCAGCCAGCACTACAGTGTCCGAGCTTCTTCTGTGGCTAAGGAGCTCGTTCAGTTGACGATAGAAGTCGTCTTTTACCGAGTCATCGCTACAGTTTGTCGGTGCATAGGCAGCGATAACGAATAGACACCTGTTAGTCCCACGTGACTTCGAAGCTTTGAACGAGGCAGCCAATCGGACCACACACATCCGGCTACTGATTGGAATCCAATCAACCAGAGCAGCTTCAGCTCGGGGACTCAGGGCAATACCAACACAGGCTTGGCCGGTGCTCGAAGCTGCATCGTCACCGGATAGGTGCAACAAGAAAGTGCTACTAGTGTCACCTGAAGGGGATCGTAGAGTGAGTACAGAGCTCCAGTCTTGCAGGCCGGTCTCCGATAAGCAGCATATATCGATCGATAGGGTCTCTAATGTTCGAGCAAGTGCTGCCTGTTGACCGATCTGAAGCAATGCGCGAACATTGAGGCATACCGATCTGAAAAAGGGTCGAGGGCTCCAAATGGAAGCCGATGAACTGGAATGGGCCGCTTGCTTGGACATGGGCCTGTTGACAGGACAGGAATGACGCTCCGCGTTCACATGTGAGTTGAAACTAAAAGACAAGCGACTATTGAAGCAAGGTGGGGGAGGGCCGAGAATTGGGGGGTTGAAAACAGGGGGGATAAAAGTGAAGCTGGAACGGGACGATAAGGGCGAAAAAGCGCAAGAATGGGAATAAGAAGGCGTGAAGGCTTGAGCATTAGCATTAAAACCCCTATCTACCCTGCCCGATGCAGCAGACAGGGCACCGTTGATTATTGTCTGCGGTGGCCAGAGCATCAAAAATTTGTTTGAAGTGTGATCCGGGAAGACGGTACCCAATAGTCTGACCAAGACTCCCGGTCCATTTCTTCATGCTTCTATGCCATGTCATTGACCGGGCGACTAGAGATTTCGCCCAACTTGGTGCGGCTACGGCGAATAACGCACGCCGAAGCCGACAGACGGGCATACGGAAGACATGGCCTAGCCAACGTAAGCGACTGAGATACAGTAAACACTCCAGTGTGGCAGCAGAAAGCTTCGTGCCAAAAACCAACTGGTGGACTTCAGCATTGCTCACCCGGTGCTCCCACCAGGCGTGAGCAATAAACCGCAAGCACCGGTGGTCAAACACGGACAAGCGTTTAATGTCTTCCAGGCGAACTGGCCAGGTCTGCGATCCACAAAGTAACACTGGTCTTACCGCAGCGTTATACACTCTCATTGACAGGCTGATATCCCACCGTCTCCACAGATGGTCGGACCCCTGGTAAACCACATGAGCCTTGCTGATACACGAAGTAACCTTATCAGCGATGTGACTACCTGAGGTGATAAAGCTACGAAGGTAACTGAACTGATCCACCACTTCCGGTCACTGTTCGGTGATGGCTGGAACCGTAGATGTGTCGGTCCAGTCCTGCAGCAGTACTGCAATTTAAAGGTGCAAAGTACATGTCGAACCGTGCAGCGCTAAGCACCACACTATTTAGTAGAGTTTGCATAGTCACTGCGTCCGACCCAAGAAGAGCTATGTCGTCCGCATACTCCAGGTTTGTCACTCGGTCGCATAGCAGAACTTCCACTGCAGAAAAGTCTGAAAGAACCAGGTCATTCACGAACATTGCGAAAAAAATCTGAAAAAAGGAGATATGGGACAACTGTGGCGAACACTAGTTGTCGTGAGGAAATCAGGAGACTGCTTCCCGTAGAACTTGACACGGCATCAGCGGTCACGATAGAGAGACAGCATAATGGAAAGGAATTTAGCCGACACGCCTTTTATGGATAAACAGTGCCACAAGCCGGTGCGGTCAACGGAGTCGAAGGCGGCTTTCAAGTCAAGAAAAATCACCGTAGTCGGTCGTCTGTATGTATGTCTGTGCTCTAAAACTTGGCGAAGAGTAAATATGTGGTCGACCCCACCACGACCAGGGCGGATGCCAGCCTGGCTTTTAGTGGTCTTGATTCTCATGGGGAGAATGATACCTGTGAGGTTTGGAGGCAACGAAACAAGGCTAATGTCTCGATGGTTTTCGTATAAAGTACGCTGACCGTACTTGAATATGGACACGACAGCTGACAATCTGAAGGTACCCCTTTAATGTCCCAAAAGCGAGTCTAGTCAAGTAAGAGTCACCACTAATTTTCAGCAAAGATGGAGGAACGTCGTCGGGACCAAGAGTCTTGTTTGGTTTCAACACGGAAGGCTCATGTCGAAGTGGGAGGCGTGACAACGATTTCCCATATCGACTTAGGCAATTCGGCAATGTCGCAACAGTCCTACTGAACTGCTCTTCAAAATGTTCCGCCCAATCGATTAGTAGAAGATGTTGAGTATGGACGTACTGTCCATTTTTCTCAGCTATTGTCTCGCTAACTGATGGCTTAATCGGAACCGTGGTCCGGATGAGCTGGAATAGCATTCGGCAGTACCCAATAGCACTGGCTTTCTACGTTCAACGGACCCTTGCCATCTGCCAATGTTTCCAGTCGATTCGAAGACTCATTGTCAGACGTCGTGTTAGGGAGTTAATGACACTCTGGAACTCAGTGCCCATCGGAGCCTGTATCCGTGCTCCGACCAAGCTGATCGATGCGTAAGAGATACATTCACTGTTCGGACGTCTCAAGTTGGGTGCACAGCATGCGTAAAAGGTATTACTCATAGAACATTTGAGACGATACCAGTCAGCGTACGGCTCACCAATCTCATTCATCATTGATAATTGGTGGGTTAGTTCGCCATGATATTGCTGAACGGCAGACTGTGAGTTCAAGTTATAGATTAGAAATTAGGCGCTTCTTTGAAGCGGGGAGAGTGAGCACCAAGCGTGCGCACACTAGAGCATGGTCGGAGCCCAGGCACGTGCTCCAAACTGACCGACAGTCTTGAACTTAAGTGCGCCATCTGTAGCCGATGGCAATATGGTCAATTTGGGCCCAGGTCATTGAGGAATTCGTGGAACGTCAGGTGACGCGGTGTGAACGTTTGTGCTGGAAAGCAGTACTGCTAAGGTAAAGGTTATGGTCGGCGTACAGTTGCAGGAGTCGATCACCGATATCTGTTCGGCGTGCATCGACTCCGAAGCGGCCTCTCAAGTGTTGTTCAGTCTGGAAGACGACCCATATGGGCATTCATGTCACCAGCAACAATCAACGTATCAGTATTCTTCGCCATCCGAAGAAGAGATGAGAGCTGTTGATTGAAATCGCCCTTGTTACCCTCTTAACGGCATTCAGTATGAGCATAAGCTGAGGAGATGAAAAGACGCCTTGTCTTCAGACGCCGCTTATTAACTCCAATAGCGTTTCGAAGTCGAACCGCACACATGCGGGTGTCTACTGATATCCATTCGAGAAGACTGCTATCAGCAGGTTTGCTGAGGGTGATATCAACACCGTGAATTCGTTGAGCCATTGACTCAGTATGCTAGGAGTGCGGTACTGTTCAGATGATCCACGATGACAAAAGTAAGTGAGACAGAGATGAGCAATCGATGACAGTATGAAGATGTTGACTACCAGACTGTGTCTCATTAACTGACTCCCGCTTCACGGTTGGGAACCACGAGACACACCGGTGGCATGCCTCCTGAATTCTTCCAGCGATACTGACAATTTAGTGAGCATGGTACGAAAAAATCTGAGACAAAGAGCAATGAAAGCTGCGAGGAAGTCGTTTGGACGATTTCGCTTCGTCTTTGTGCGCTAGTTGTCAGATTTCGTCTGTGCATGGGCGGTGAGATGTAGATGTCAGCATACTTTACATCAGATTAAGGCGTGGGGATTTCACACTGGATCTCCGACTCTCCCTTCCAGTCAGACCACACTGTTGTGTAATTGTGTTGCGTAGACACGAAGCACCACAACAGTGCGTTGATGTATTGCTCACGTTTCAGACATAATATATCCCTTTTAAGCCGAGAATGCCAGTAAGCAGCCGGAAACAGAAGTGTACGCTTTTCTGAAAGGAGCTAATTCCATATTTGTGTCCATGGGTAACTGGTGGGTTCACACTTTGTTCACCTAGAAACACCTGGACTGGGTGGAAGCAAGCCAGGAGGCAACAGCTAAGTCCCCTTAGCATTGGGGGCAACCTATGGCGCTGGTGCGACGAAGCCGTCGAACCGAGTTCAAGACGTAAACGGTTGTTCCATGGCTTATTTCTGAGCGGAGGGATAGTAGCTTCTCATAAACCGCCTGGGAGGAAGATGTGGGAATATCCTGGTCTGTAGCCACGCACATATCTGATGTGAGTAGCTCTGAAAAGACCAGGGAAGTGAAGCCCAGTGGCGCAATCAAACTTGTGAGCCACTAAAGGCTAATCAGTGCTAGGACGCTGTAGTCTTTTTCCGCGTCCCCTTGCTAAACCGATGTTGCATCTATCATCTGGCGAGTATGAGGCTGGACCTTACCGTGGTGCGATGGTTTGCGTGCCTCAGAGATCCATTGAGCTATGCTGGGTGATGCTTTTGCATCTTCAGAGCCACTCATACCAGATTGGTCAATGGTTAGAGGCCAGACAAACTCAGCCTCCTGGTCCTCCAGGTTGGGGGTTGGAATGGGGGTGGCTCCTCATTTCATAAAACGGGCTCTGTAGTCCAGTGCCAAAACCCGCTGCCTTGCGGTAAGGTTTTTGAACCAAAGGCTTTGGTTGAGAACCCTAATCGTTCTCCTGTCTAGGCCTGGGCAACCTGACAGTATTCTGCCCACGCAATACAATGAACCTTTCCTACAACAATTTCTTGATGCTCTGGCCGTCGCAGAGGATAATAAACGGCGCCCTATCTGCTGCATCGAGCAGGGTGGATAGGGGTTTGGATGCTACTGCTCAGGCCTTCCCGTCTTCTTATACCCCTTCTTGCGCTTCTGCATCCTTATTGTCCCGCTCCAACTTTACTTATATCCCCCCCATTTTCAATCCCCCAATTCTTGGCCCTCCCCCAGCTTACTTCAATAGTCGCTTGTCTTCTAATTTCAAATCACACACAATCGCAGGGCCTCGCTCCAATCCAGTCGATAAGTCCATGTTCAACCAAGCGGACAACGTCAGTTCATCCGTTTCCCTTTGGAGTCCTCGTGTCTCGCTAAGATTGGCATGCCTCAACGTGCGCACTTTGCTGCAGATTGGCCAACAGGCAGCACTTGCCCGCACACTAGAGACCCTATCGATCGATATTTGCTGTTTATCAGAAACCCGCCTGCAAGATTCGAGCTCCGTGCTTACCCTGAGATCCCCCACATGCGACACTGGCGGCACATTCTCATTGCGCCTATCTGGCGATGATGCAGCTTCAAATGCCGGTCAAGCCGGCGTCGGCATTGTTTTGAGTCCCCGGGCTGAAGCTGCCCTGCTTGATTGGATCCCAGTAAACAGTAGGATGTGCGCCGTTAGATTAGCTGGTTCGTTCCGTGCTTCGAAGTCGCGCGGGGACAAACGGTGCCTATTTGTCATTGCGGCCTACGCCCCTACAAACTGTAGCACTAATTCGGTAAAAGATGATTTCTACCAGCAACTTCACGAGCTCCTTCGTTACAGTAGAAGCACGGATACTGTGGTGCTGGCTGGCGATCTAAACGCCCAAGTCGGAAAATTGTCCTCTGATGAGCTTCATCTGGGCGGCCAACATGGTGTAGGCTCCCGTAATGATAATGGTGAGCGATTGCTCCAGCTGTGTGAAGATGCTCGCCTGTTTCTCGCGAGCACTAATTTTCGACACAGCACCCGCAGAAGTGTGACTTGGCGGCCACCAGCCTCGGGCCAGTCATGGACGCAAATCGATCATATCGCGATCAGTTACCGCTGGAGAGGCTGTGTCCAAAACTGTCGCTCGATTTGGAGCACGAGCGTGGACTCTGACCACGCACTTGTCTGTGCCGACCTCCTGATGCGCTTCGGTGGACGTCCGCAACGTCGATGTGAACGGATTGACACTAGCCAGCTGGCGAAGCCAGATGTACTGAATGTGTACCAAGATGCGCTGACATCTGGGCTGAGTAAGCGCCCACTAAACACCGTTGAAGATCACTGGTCGCACACTCGTCAAGCGTTGCTATTAGCAGGCATGTCTTCATGTGGCAAAACAAATTGCCAAACCGGACATTGGGTCTCTACACAGTCTCTGGAACTTATGGATGCTCGCCGACGTATTCCGGCTGGAAGCGAATACAATGAATCTCGCAAAAATCTCAGGGCGAAACTACGTGCTAGCCTAAAGAAGGACCGCGAAACCTGGTGGTCTCATCGTGCATCTGAGATGGAAACAGCCGCTGCCATTGGTAATCATCGTAAGTTATTCCGTCTGATACGGGCAACAGGCAGCAGGAGACCTGGTGTTAGCGAGACCATACGCGACGAGAGTGGGCAGATGATCCACAGCCTGTCAAAACGCTTGGAGCGTTGGACTGAACACTTTGCTATGCAATTTAACCAACCTGAGTTATCACTTTCTTCGGGCATTGAACGCCCTTCTCCTTGGGCCGTCTCCCTGGATCCGCCCTCACGCGCCGAAGTCGAACGTGAGATCAGGCTGTTGAAATTGCATAAGGCCGCAGGGGCAGATACTATTCCTCCAGCCCTCTTCAAGTTCGATGGACCTGCTCTAATAGGTGATCTACACGAGTTGCTAGTAAAACTTTGGGAGCAGGAGACAGTCCCGACAGACTGGAACCGCTCCGTCATTGTCCCAATTTTCAAGGGAGGCTCCCGTTTGGTATGTGGTAATCATAGAGGGATCAGTCTGATTTCGATTGCCTCTAAATTGCTTGCCTCTCTCATTCTCCACAGACTGACTGGCACTCGTGAAAGCCAAATTCGTGAAGAGCAAGCCGGATTTCGTCGAGGTCGGGGCTGCATCGACCACATCTTCACTTTGCGTCAAGTGTTGGAGCACCGCCATGTTTATTGGCGACCCACCGTTGTCGTGTTTCTTGACATAAAAGGTGCCTTCGACTCAGTCGATCGATGTGCCCTTTGGGACTGTCTGTTGAGGAAAGGTGTGCCTGATAAATATGTAAACATTATCAAAGCGCTGTAAGCACATAGTTCGGGCAGGGTGAGGGTTTATGGCAAACTCTCGCCACCCTTCAGTATCACCAGCGGTGTGAGACAAGGATGCCCGCTGTCACCTTTCCTCTTCAACTTCGCTATTGATGAAGTCATGGAAACAGCGTTCGCTGGACACGACCTAGAAGGTGTGGAGCTACTCCCTGGTGAGCGACTTCTTGACTTGGAGTATGCAGACGATATTGCCCTAATCTGTGACGGCTCCCAAACATGCCAAACAGCACTGAACCGATTAGCACTGGCTGTCAGTCGTTTTGGGCTATGCTTTGCTCCATCAAAATGCAAAGTACTTCTCCAAGATTGGCAGGGACCCAATCCTGCGCTAACGCTTGGTGGTGATCTGCTAGAAGTCGTTCAGGAATTCAAGTACCTGGGCAGCTATATTAGCACCCGTGGGATTGAAGATGAGGTTACGAACCGTATAGCAAAAGCTCGAGGTGCTTTTGCCAATCTCCGCCACCTGTGGCGCAGACGCGACATTACTCTCGCCCTGAAGGGCAGAGTTTACAACGCAGCCGTCCGTTCAACTCTCCTATATGGCTGTGAAACCTGGCCCATCAGGTCGACAGACATGAAGAGACTCGTCACGTTCGATCATCGCTGCCTTCGCAGCTTAGCTCATGCCTGGTGGGAACACCGCGTGAGCAATGTGCGTGTTCGACGTCGCGTATTTGGTGCAGGAAGAGCGAGTGAACCGCTCAGCACCATTATATCACGCACCAGGCTCCGATGGCTGGGCCACGTCTTGCGCATGCCAGCACACCGACTCCCACGACGTGCATTGTTTGCGCGTTGTGGGTGCTGTTGGAAGAGGAGGAGGGGAGGCCAAGTGATGACTTGGTCGAGAGAAATGAAAACCCTCACTTCGAAGTTGGCGTCGGTTGGTGCATCCCGACTGCCTGGCTGGGGTCCTAAGGACGGTGAACACGTTTGGTTGGACACACTGGCTGATATGGCTAGGAGCCGGCCCCAATGGCGTTTGTGTTGTGAGTTCCTTTGTCCATCCCCCTCCTGTTTAGCATCCCCCTCCAATCGTTAGGCATAATATGACTTTCTTTTACGGCAGCCAGCTGTTAGCTCTCCGGAACGATGTCCATCCGTTACTGGGGACTCAGCGGGCGTGCCATTGTTTGTTTGTTTTTTTTTCTTTTCTTGCCTTTTGTATTGCGGCACAATAGCTGAGGTGTTTTCCACCTCCAGCTAACGTGTAATGATGATGATGATGATGATGAGTATGAGATAGACCGCACTGGTTTTTTGACTATATGTCCACCACAAAGCCTTCAATATTCGTACAAAGAAAGTAAAGGTTTGGCGCCAACTGAATAATTAAATCCACGTGGTTGGAGAGGGAGGCTAAAAAAGATGGGGAGGGACAGAGAAACTCACAGCACGAACGCCAATGAGATCGGCTCCTAGTCATGTCAGCAAGTGTATCTAGCCAAACGTGTTCATCGTCTTTTGGACTCCAACCAGGGAGCCGTGAAGCTCCAACCGAGGCCAGCGCCGAAGTCAGGGCCTTCATTCCTCTCGACCAAGTTATCGCTTGGCCACCCCTCCTCTTCTTCCATCCACACCCCCGGTGAGCAAACAACGCACGTCGCGGAAGTCGGTGGGCTGGCATGCGCAACACGTGGCCGAGCCATCGGAGCCTGGTGCGTGAAATGGCGGCGCTGAGCGGTTCATTTCCTTTTCCTGTGCCGTAAACAAGGCGTCGGACACGCTCGTTGCTCACGCGGTGTTCCCACCAGATGTGTGCTAAATTGCGAAGGCACCGGTGGTCGAACGTAACTAGCCTCTTTATGTCCGCCGATCTTAGGGGGCCAGGTTTCGCAACCGTATAGTAAGGTCGAACGTACGGTTGCAGGTTGATAAGTGAGTAGAATTGCGGAGGAGCGTGAAATTAAGGGTTACTGTCACTCTGATGGCGCGGAGGGCTTAAATCATCACGGAGGAGAAAACCGTCATCATGATCAACAGGATTACCTCAGGCAATTTGTCTGGTGCATCGCTGCTGCAAAACCACGGTGACTTAAGGAACGAGAAGTAATAAGAGGGACAGAAAGGGGAAACTAGCGTAAAGCTTTAATGCCCTAAACAAGCATTTAACGTCAAGGCACCTACACCTTGTCAACAACATACCGTAAAAAACAGCTGGCTATCGTACAAAACAAAGATAAGATGGTATCAGCGAGACAACTTCCTTGTAGCTTTCACTACCCCGAGTCATAATCAGCCATTACCACGCCGATAATTCAGCAACACACTTTAAACAAACAGTCCAACTACCAGACTATGGCGGACGCACCACTGGTGTCGACTGCGAACCAAGGCGGGTCACCTGGACTCTAGCCTGGAGAGCGAGACAGACCAATGGTACATAGTTTTGTAGTTAGTCAACTTTTGTCCACCTGGAGTTTTGCGCCACCTTACATCTGGCAAACAAAGTAAAGATCTCCTCGGTAGACGGTGACCGGGCATACGTAGCACTTACTCAAGCCAACACAGCTTATTCAGCGCCATCTGTTGTTCTAAGGAACTAGCTTTGTTATCAATGCCTAATACTCGCCTACCACATCATCATTGCGAACACGCTGGTGTCATCGGACACCAGCAATGCGCAGCAGACAGCGATGATCGAAGACTTGAAAGCGCCTCAGATCCTCAGACCGAAGTGATCAATTCTCACTCCCATAAGATGTGACGACTCTCATTGTGGTCTTGTAAACGCGGTCGTTTTCCATGAACCTTAGCGAAAGGCGTAGCAAGCGCCCCCACAATTGAGGACTAAGAAGTTACCACAGTCCTCGATTAGGCAAGCCTACTAGGAGGCACTATGAACCGAATCTTCGCTCTCATGTCCTAATGAAACTGAACTTCAGTGGAATAGGATCTCGCCGAAATGCACGACGCTGGAACCACTGCTCGCAGCACTATCAATTGTCACGGCCTCGGTCACTGGATATCCGAGAGGTCTGTGAACTTGTTGGAATCCGAAAGAAAACTCTCTGCCGGCTTCGAGTATAATGCGACAAAATGGACCATTAGACACGAACCAAAGCGCAGTCTACATGACGACGATGAAGCCTGGTGGACCAGTAAGATACAAGAAATGGAAGAGGCAGGAGCAGTGGATAATTATCTTGAAGAGCGTTGTAACCACTCTGGGCCACGTAACAGCTACTGTCAGGAACTAAAATGAACACAATAATGAGGTTGATACAAACGCGTAAACGCCAAATGCATGCATCCCATCAGTGACAAAAGTTCTGGACAAAAAGTAGGTCTTGGAAAAGGATAAGTAAAAAGATACCGATTCCAAACAACAACGAAGTAATACAGCTGAAAATAAAAACCAAATATCGCGAGAAATGGGCAATAACGAATAATGGACTCGTTTGAGAACAGAACGGAAGTGAACGAGATAATGTGGGAACCCAGCAAAGTGATAGAGTACACAGTCGAAAGGTAGACGGAGAGTACCATCCAACAAAAGATATCCATTCCATGTGGGGTACGAAACGTGTCTAGGTGGAGGAAGCCACAGGAACGAACACGGAGAACACAAGTCAATGGATAGGGTAGTATACGTGTAGGCCATTCCGACGTTTCACTGCAGCGAGACCACCCCTAGTGGTACGTCGACCATTCGAACCCACTCGGATCCGTAGCGGCCACCAGTGGAGTACAAGACAATTAACCGATGAGTTGCAGTGAGGTAGAACGCATCAACCGCGTCAGCCACAATGTAAAAAGGGAGCAGATGAGGGCGACAAAAAAACCAACCTACATTCGGAAATGTGGGCACGCAATCTCAGGTGCGTGCGGGTGACTCATCAAAGAAGGTCAACGTGAGCAACACGGATACCCACTAAACAAATAATGAGAGAGGAATGCATTGACAGAACAAACAATGGCACGCTAAGACCGAGGCCATAAATGCAGAGGAGTGATTGAACGACAAAACGGCATAAGGATCTTGCATAGATAGATGGTTTCTATAGATGAAGTGGCTTGCATAATTGACCCAGGTGAATAGGTGTGTTGTTTCAAGGGAAAAATGAAGGAAGAGAAACAACCGAACAACCAAAGAAGTTGGATTCAACTGCGAAAGCGCTGAGCCAAGTGACCCAATACTAGTAAGCGCAAACTTGAAGAAGAGATGATGAATTGCACCACGAAACATAAAACAGGACCGAATCCGCAGCACAAGAACGATAAGCAACAAACTCAGTACGAAAAAGAAAAGGCCTACAGTGAAACCGTGAACTCTGGATGAAGGCATCGCAAAAATGGACAGAAATAATCACGGGGAAACGGGCATTGGACTGAAACACCCGAAGGACGGGGAGAAGTAAAGTGTGCTCTTGCATGAGGATGGACAGCTGCACTCGTAAGTTCGCGGCTCGAACGAAGCCGATTATAATCAGTGTGTGAACCGATGCAACCAGCCAGCCCGATACGCTGTAAACGATGCTAGCTGATATCTGAAGATGTAGCCCCAGAGGTCGCATCGGTAAGTGTACCCAGTTCCCGGAGTTACGGACAAGGCAAATAATACAAAATGTCAACGGAGTAATCTGGTGCTAAAAAATATTTAGTCACGAACATCCGAAAGCCTAGACATGACACACAACAATCAAGAGGCTGACAAAGTAAGCGTTAATGTGCTGATAATAGAATGACAAAAGAGTACAGAGAAATGTTGATCACCGGTTAAAATTGGGCGAGAGTTGAGTCGGACTTTAAAACAAAAAAAGAAAGAAAAAAGTCGGGTTGTATACAGATGGTCTATAACAACCACTCCAGCAATACCGAGGATTGATGCATAGGCGCTTACTAACGAAGAGTGTGAAAGGGTTTCGTCGTAAACGGGTTCATGGGATTGTGGAGCACAAATAAAGTGTGATACAGCGTTGTGGCTCAACGAAGGGACAGTAGTGACGGATATATGCTGTGTTGTAGTGTTTAAGAAATTAGATGGTCTCCACATTGCTTTAGTGAAAGTAACGAACAATTGGTAACGGACGTGCAAAAAAATAATGAGCGACGACGGTCTGCGGGCAGCAGCAGGATTGGGGGGCCAAGCACACATGCCAGATTCCTATGAGAAGGATAAGGCAAACTTCGGCATTTATCAAACCAAAGATGCACACGCAGATATAAAACAACGACCAGACGCGAATCAGTAAGAGCAATAAACATGCAAGAAATATGCGACGGAAAAATAGTCGTGAGGAACAAGAAACAGAGAAAACGATACGTGTACAAATGCGCTTTGTAAAATAGTATTTAATTAGGCGCATGTAAGGCGTTGGCGATAATCATATGACAGAGTGGACGGAGATCGACGTGTTATACCTTTTCGGAGAGAAGAAATAAGCCTAATGTACACCAGAAGAGGTATAACAGCAAACGAGTTGCGACATGGGCAGTAAGTAAACACGACTACAGAGGCCACTAGAACCGTTACATTTGTTCACAACGGTTGTAAACAATGGCGGTAGAGCAAACGCCACACAGAGGAGCCAAAAAGATGGAAAGTGTGAACAAGATAGCTAAGAATGGAGTGACGAAAACTATGTATGAAGACAAGGTAACCTCAAGGGCTGCATCATATTCAGTTGCAACAAGGAACTGAAGAGCATCGAAAAGAAGCGCTAAATGAAACGGAAAAAGAGAGAACTGAAGACGAAGGAAAGGAACACAGTGTAACTCATCTATCGTATGTGGTAGTACGGATACGATTATGAGGAGTGATTACACGACAGGGGGGGGAAACGGTGCGTGTGAAGCAAGGTATGCGGGGAGAAAAGCCGGTCGAATGAGAGCCGATTGAACAAAAAATAAAATACAAAAATATTACAAAACTTCACAATGAGAGCGTAATGCATCGATTGATCCAGGTAAGTCTGTCTAGGGAAGTGGTACGACTGACTAAGAGTGATGAGATGATGCCAGCAAGAGATCCGACGTGTGTGCTTCATTGGACGGGATACATGAGCTCACTGAAATGAAGAAGCATAAGAAAACGAGATGTGAACAAAGGTGGACTAGAATAGTAGAGGGAACAAGTTAATCGGTAACCAAGATTAAGAGAAATGAAGCAAATACTAGATGGGGACATTAAAATACGGAAAGGTAGAACCAAAGAAAGGCTACTATCCATAAAAGGCGGAGGTTCTTCAGATAAGATTTGTGAAAGTAGTAGGAAAAGCAGGAGCGTAAACTTAAAAGTGCTGGGTAAAGGAATAGGAAAACGCGGTCGACGCAATCATATACCGAATGCTGAAGAGAACCATACTGTCAGCGTATACCAAAGGCGTGTACTAGAACCACTATAAAAAGTATGGACGATCCGTACAAAGAAACTCGGAAGAACGAAAGCTGGAATGGTGTGACAAGATGTGCTATTTAAGTAGACAGAGTGACGCACCGGCGAGAGAACCAAGCCGTGAAACAAATTAAATTGGGGGCGGAATTCCGCTGTTGTGATACTTCACATCCAGACTCCACCATAAATTCCGTTAATTTCATTACTCCAATTATGGACGTCGCTTGAAAGATGAGACATCACTGTAGACACAGCAGTATAGGATAAAGAAGTGTAGTCAGTAAACGTGTCGTAATTTTTGACTGTGTCACCAGCAGCTAGAGCAGACAAGAAGCAATATAATGATAGTAAATGGGCGCTAAGAACCATCAGAAAAACAATGCAGCTCCAAATATGAGGAAATAGTGGCATGACAGATAACGGATGAATCCATACTGGAACGAGACGAAGTGGGCCGCAGCTGGATGCAAATAGAGATACGCGAAAAAGCTGGTGAAGATCCACGGAGGTCATTGGTGGCTCATAAATATCGAGGAATTAATCGAGAACGAGAGCAAGGTGGTGAATAATCCGCCGAGTGGCGGTGTGAGTTGTTTATGGTAAATCAACAGACGAATACAATATCAAGAAACAAAGGAAAGTTTTCCCAACCAACTGCAAAAATTGGCATCAAAGCATGAAACAGCAACAACGTGTTGCTTGTCGTAACGAAAGGGACTGTTACAGTTAAGTAAGTCGAGAGTTGTATACAACAAGAATGATACAACGTAGATTGTGAGACGATGAGTGTCAGTTTCGGTTCGACCAAATGTGAAGGGATTATCTAACGAGTAATAAGGTTTTCACGCAGTGTGTTAACGAGGCAGTGGGTGAAGTTAGATCATCACATTTCAAAACCCCCAAAACTATCAGTGCTGGGCAGTAAAACAATAGTAAAAGAGGATGATACGTAGTAGCATTTCAATTCACTATCGATAAGAAGTCTTCATTAGGGCAACACGTGCACATACCGTGTCAAGACTCAGAAAACAAAGCAGTGCTTACACGCAATGCGCCAGCTGTAGCCGGATTTACATAATGAAGCATCCAACGAGTTGGACCAAAAAACCGCTCTGTATCACCTGTCGAACAGTGGCAATTCTGGAGCGGAGAAAAGCTTGTATGATATCGTGACAGTGTTCACTATAGTGCTATTGTACATTAAAGGAAAAAACAGGCCAAACATAAAACGCGCAAAGTGGAGTTTCGTAGCAAAACCCACAAAAAGAGGGTCTTTGCTGATGGAAGAGCGGAGATAACATGCTGGAATGACTTCGTAGCGACTGTCGGAGACCATCGTGCAAAGACCTTAGAGCAAAACTGTGTGCTAGCCTAAAGAGAGACCGCAAACTCTGGTGGACTCATCGTGCAATGGAAATGGAAACAGCCGTTGGTAACTATCTGACACGGGAAACGAGGAGCAGGAGACCTGGTGTTAGCAACACAATATGCGACGAGAGTGGACAGGCAATCCATAACTTGTCAAAACGTTTGGAGCGTTGGGCCGGACATATTGCAAAGCAGTTTAACCAATCTGAAAAATCACTTTCTTTTTCGGGCATTGGTTGATTTTCTCTCTGGGTCGTCTCTTTGGACTCGCCCTCACGCGCAGAGATCGAAGGTGAGAACAGACTGCTGAAATTGAATAAGGCCGCAGAGGCAGATAGAATTCCCTGGCCCACTTTTTAAATTCGTAGGATCCGCTCTTGCAGATGATTTACGTGAGTTACTAGTGAAACTGTGGAAGACTGTTTCGACAGGCTGGAGCCGCTCCGTCATAGACTCAATTTTAGAGGGAGGCTCCTGTTCGGAATCCAGCAATCACAGGGGATGAGTCTGGTCACAATTGCCTCGAAATTGTTTGCATTCACAGACTGACCGGGACTCGTAAAAGCCAAATTCGCGACGAACAAGTCGGGTTTCGTCGAAATCGAGGCTGCATGGACCACAACTTCAGTTTGAGTCAATTGTCGGAGCGTCGTCAGATATATTGGCGACCCACCGTAGTAGGGTTTCTCGACATCAAAGATGCCTTCGATTCAGTGGATCAATGTGCCTTTTGGGGCTGTCTGTTCAGAAAGTGCCCGAAACATACGTAAACATTATCAGAGCTCTGTGCGCGCAGAGCCCGGGCAACGTGGGGGTGTATGGAAAAATCTCGCCGCCATTCAATATCTCCAGCGGTGTGAGGAAAGGGTGCTCGGTTAACTTTCCTCTTTAACTTCGCTAGCGATGAAGTCATGGAAACAGCGTTTCCTGGACACGCCTTGCAAGGTGTGGCGCTGCTTATTGGGGATCGACTTCTTGACTTGGAGTATGCTGACGACATTGCCCTCATATGTGACAGCGCCCAAACGTGTCAAACAGCACTAGACTGATTAACACTGGCTGTCAATCGTTTTGCTCCCGCGAAATACCAAGTCCTTCAAGATTGGCAGGGACCCACCCCTGGGCTTACCCTCGGTGGTGATCAGCTAGAGGTCGTATATAAATTCAAGAATATCGGCAGCTAGATTGGCGCCCGTGGGATTGCAGATAGGCTCACGAATCGTATAGCAAAGCTCGAGGTGCTGTTGTCAATATGCGCCATCTGTGGAGCCGACGCGACATCCCTCTCGCGCTGAAGACCAGAGTTTACAATGCAGCCGTTCGTTCAACCCTTGTACATGGTTGTGATACCTGGTCCATCAAGTCGACGGACATAAAGAAGCTACACACGTTCGAGTATCGCTGCCTTCGCAGCTTAGCTCATGTCTTGTGGGAACACCGTGTGAGCAACGAGCGTGTCCCACGAATAGTTTGTGGCACAGAAAAGAAAGTGAACTGCACAGCACTGTTATTTCGTAAACCCGTTTCCAATAGCTGGGCCATGGGTTGCGTATGCCGACACGCCGACTCTCGCCACATGCGTGGTTTGCGTGCCTGGGGTGTGGATGGAATAAGAGGAGAGTAGGCCAAGCGATGACTTGGTCAAGAGGAATGAAAGCCCTTGGTTGGAAGTTCGCTTTGATTGAAGCCTCTCGGGTCGCTTGTTGGGGTCCGAAAGACGATGAACACGTTTGGCCGAATACACTTGGCTTGGATCACGTCCAACGCGCGTGTTAAATTCACCCAGCAAGAACAGCCGGTCGCCCCTCCGCACAGACCGTAATCACGAGAACAACTGAGCGTAAAATTAATCTCTCTTGTCATTGGAGATAACAGACGATGAGACCATACGTGCCAACGAAATTTCTATATTCACGTCCAAGTCGTATGGTAAGTGTTGTCAAACGGGGGCTGAGGCCGGATGGCTCTCCCATCACGTGGCTATTTAGACGGTCGGGAAGTGCAAATCCGATCCCGCGTTCACGTGGTGCGATGGCGTTTTCCACTCACTAGAACCTGTATCCAGTACCATGCTCGTGCAGATTGCCTTGGTCAAAGAGTGGAGTCACGCTAAGTGCGGTAATGTCGATCCCGTATCGCACGAGTTCCATCGCTATTATTACAGTGCGTCGCTCGAGACGCTCACTCATATTCCGGTCAAGTAGCATGCGCGCGTTCCAGCACTCGGTGCTGAACGCTCTGCGCAGAGGCATACGGTTGCGTTAGCGGGCAACCGTATGAGTGATGGCGACCTGGATTGGAGAAAGTAGTGGGTTAGGTGGGACAGGAGAGTACGTGCAGAAGAAAAAATGGAAAAATCAGAGGTAGCATGTTTTCGCTGATCCACCCCGTTGTACGCAGCAGATAAGGTGACTTTTTCCGCTCCCACACTGCACGACGGCCGATGCAGCAGGAGATTTTCAGTATTCGAATGATTCATGGTGTGGATTTTGACTGGAATACTGTAAGGGCATCCACACCTGAACAGGATAAAGACCCGGGTCCCCAGTCAAAATCTTCGGGAAAATGTACCCCACGCGGAAGTTGTCCTGGCTCTTAGATAGAAAGGAAGAAACCAAGTGGTCGTCACGTGGTTTCCAGGAAGAGTTAGTGATATAACATTAGCAGCGGTGGGTCAACGATATCCCAGAATCTGGCCACCACAAACCTCAGCGATTCGTGGACGCTCCCACCACACACATGGTTGGCGGCATCCGGTTTCGGATTTGCCTGTCACTGTGGCAAGCCACAGGACGCCTGCGCCTACAGAGGGACCATGGATGGCTTGCGCTGCACCACCCACAGCTCCAGCCACATACCCCATATCCAGTGTAAACCCGAAGGAATAAGACCGGGAGGCATGCGGATGGGAGCCACGTTTCATCAACGGAGCCGGCCCACACTCCTTCACAGGCAAACACAAGCACACTGTAACTCACAGTCTGTGTGGCTGAAGTTTTCACACACAAAACTAACGACGATGTGAGTGTTTCAAAAAAGAACTCGCTCAATACTAAATTCGAAGTGTCTTGGGCTGGAACAATCATCCAACAGCTCAATGTTTAAACTAGAAAAAGCTAAGGACACTGGGAGGTCGCATGCTGCTGCTACATTGCTTCGAACTGATGGCAAATCAGATGACTGGACGATGGCCACGGGCCGGATGTGTGGATTGAGAAACTACAGCATTTTTATGCATCCGTCCAAGCAGCTCACAAGCTACATAGCACAAATCCAATCTGGAAAAGCACCAGAGGAGCGTTTCGACCTATCGGGGCTCGTCCAGGAAGATGGAACTCATGACCGCTAGAGCTTGACGCCAACTAGCCAGCAGCTTAGGCCATTGAGCCATGGGGGATGGTGGTTGAGCTACCTAATATTTTTTAGCTAACTGGGATATACCACGAACTATCTTCCAGTGCAACGCACGTTCCTACCGGTGCAGATGACAGTGGTTAACCTTCGGGGAACGTGCGTGGCAGTAGAAGATAGGTCGTGCTATATCCCAGTTAGCTAACAAATTATGTAGCTCAACTACCGTACCCCATGGCTCAGTTGCTTAAGCTGTAGGCTAGTTGGCGTCAACCTCTAGCGGTCATTGGTTCGATCCCCAGTAGGGGACCGGAGGATGCGCACCACTGATGAACCCTATGGGGCGTAACGCGCGTCCGGAGCTTTTCCGGATGGAGTTTGTGCTATGTGGCTTGTGCGCTGGTGGGACGAATACATTAAAATCACAGCTATAATTCTCTTACACATGAGTGAAGTAAAGCATTGTTCAAAGAAACATAATAGTAAGGAAGTAAAAGAGAATAAGGCACGGACCTGGATGATAAATGTGACCACAGCGCACGTGTAGACTCCATTCAGGCAGATCACATGCAATCGTGGAAGATCCTGAACAGTTCATAAGTGGTTCTCCGGAATTTCAGATGGCATGCCACCGAAGGAGTTTTCGCTGATTCGTCTCTTTTTACCGAGAACCGCTGGCTTGAACGGTGTGGTAACCAACAAAAAAGTAACTATTTGTTCTGGTACCATCTAAGACAACGCGTGGCGCTCGTGATGCGTACCAATCAAGTAGAGCTAACAAACCATCCACCGTTGCTTCTCATGGCTCAGTTTGAGTGGGAATGGCCATGGAGCTGTTTCCAACCTCTTATGAGGAAGATAATGAGACCGGGCTTGTCTAATCTGTGAACATTCACCGGTCTGTTGTGAGTGGCACTACGGGTACTTGTAAAGTGCAACTCAGCAGAACACAATTGGTTACGGAGTAGGGAACAAGCAAATCAGTATACCAGGTTGAAGTGCTGATCCGTCAAGATGTGGAGGGCTCGAGAAAAAAGGGACTAAGTTGTCAGGAGAAGACAGACGAATTAGAAGAAAGGGATAGAGCGGGAAGAGCACAGAAGATAACAGATATTTGCAGATATAAAGGGAGGCTAGATGGAGATAAAAGTACGATGAATCGTGACGTCAAAAAACACTAAAGTATGAGAAAGCTAAGGAGAACATAAAAAACTAATGTTCCATGGAGATAAATGGTGCCAAAGGGCAAACCAACTGAGGATGTTCAGACAAAAATGACCAAACACTGAAGTCGAAACGGATTCAGTACTAGAGAAAATGCGTTCGCTGATTTAAAAATGAGAAAGAACAATCACAAGAAGTAGCACAAGTGCCATTCAGCATGATCGACCAACAAAGCAAGAGTGGGAAGCCGAAGTACAACAAAACAGTTTTCCGCTACCATGCATTAACTATGCCGTGCGGTCAGCTGTATCAATTGCAAAGAAGAATCTTACGAAGTTGTCCCCGAAACAAGTCGCCGAACACAACAGGAGCGCAACCGGTACATGTAACGGACTACAGCCAAGGGAATGAAATCGGCTAGTTGGTATAACAAAGAAACACTTACAAGTTGACTGCGGTTAGCCGACTACCGTTGATTTTCCCTGGCTATGTTAACAAGATTAGCCCTTGTTAGATTTCTTCGTGTATTGTATTTCGTGGAAATCACAATAGCATTAAGTTTCATTACTGATTTCGGATTTCTCAACCTTAAATACTTGTTATCTCTGTCTGATTTCGAAGATCTTGTTATCGCCTTGTGCTCCACAAATGGCCTCCATCTTGGTCTCAAAATTCTCACAATGCCGAAACAATCACCTTGGATTGTTGTTTCAGGGAGGATGAAAGTCGAGCACATGTATGCACATGTGTCACGTTAAAGTCCACATTTCAAGCATTGGATTATAGGTTGAGCATTTTCGGTGTTCTCGTGAAATCCAACATGTTTTCGTTTAAATCTTGTGTAAGAATTGCCGAAACGAGATACAGCCGGAGAAAGTAATGCAGAATCGCAAAACGCCTTGTAGAGTGAATCATTCCGTTGCGAGCAGCTCCGTGTGTTTGACCCAACAAGCTGGCCCGCAGCGCCCCCAGGTTTAATATAAGCTTTCGTGTTCGTCCCGTGCGAACTCACCGGCACGAAGTCCAGCAGTTACTAGCAGCCCAGTTACACCTGACACGAATATTTTACCTGTGCTGTATACTATAGGCACAGATATCCCGGCGTGTGAAGGCCTGTGTACTGAAGACCCGTGGAACGTAAAGGGAAAGAAAAGGCAGAAAATGAAAAGAGTTCAGCTGCTGCAAATCAACGGCACGTCAGACCACGTGAAACGCAAGGACAACTGTTTTCACCTCGTGCTTTTCCACGCGGCTGAGTCGAGTGATCCAACTCCCCAGTTCCGCTACGACCATGACGTCGAGTTTTTACAGATCCAAATTGATATACTCCTCAACGTGGTGGAGGACGGGTTGAAAGTAAGGCAAAGTACCCGTCTTGGAAAGGTGATCAAAAAGGTCGACCAATGGGAATCACCATTGTAGAAGATGCCAGTCGGAAGCTGATTTTGTTCCGATTAAATGGGTTGAATTGTCTAAAGCTCCATGTTCGTCCAGACTTAAATCTGGTGGATAAAGAACGACTCAAGTCTGCCATCATCCAGCTGAAGAAACGAAATGATGATCGGGAAACAAAGCCCCGTGTCGCAAATTGACGGGTCGTTTCCACGATTCCACTAGGCAGAGTAAACAGGCTGCTCATGCTTCAGACACGCCTAGTGGTTCCTGCTGCGGCTTGCGTGTAGCTTTTACTAACATGTATAGTCTTATGAATAAGCGCGTTTCGTTGCATCTGAGCAGTCAGTCGTAATGGGATTCGCAGGGACGCGGCTGAATTCTGAGGTGATTACCCAGGAAATTGAACTCAGTGGCTACTCATAGTTCTTCTGCGATAGGCTATCGACTGCCCGAGGTGGCGTCTTGCTCTACATCCGGTCCTCTCTGTGTGGGAGAGTTATGAGCGTCTACAGAAGCGATGATGGGCAGTATGAGCAGTTGTGGTGCTCGATCCATCTCAGACGCGTGGAGTTGCTCGTGGGTGCATTTTATCACAGTCCCCTGAGGCGTTGTTAAAATAGGCTGTTGCATCTCCGTAGCCACATGAGCCATCCACATTTTCTACCCATGGGTGTTTTCAATTGTCCTCAGATACGCTGGCCTGAAGTTGCACGTATGCCATGACATTGCGAGGTCGAAACAAAGTTCGTGGACTTAATACTTAAAAGAGGAGCAGCGCAACACATATGGCAACCGAATCGAAGAACACTGCGCTCAACTCCGTTGTGCTTAGACTTGATGTTAACAAGCTGTGAACAACAGATGTGTGACGTTCAGGTTCTGGAGCCCCTAGCAACAAGCAATCACTCAGTGATCATAGTCAGCATGAATCTATCTTTACCACAATCCCGTATGCTACAGCCAGCTTAAAACTACTGGAAAACTAACTTCGACGGTTGAACGTAAGCCGCGTCTGTGGAAGACTGTTGGACGGTGATTAGCGAGAGGTTGACATTACTGTGTAGGAAAGTTGGACCGGTTAAGCAGCATTGGATCGACAAGGAGTATGGTAAAATGGTTCGGCAGGGGACCAATTTATGGAACAAACTCCTCCTCTCTAGCTCTACCAATAATTACGAAGTGTATAAGAGCGAAATACCTACAATAACGTAAAAAGGAGTAAGCGCCAGAATTTCGAAAAGCAGAACGCAATCGCTGCAAAGACCGTTCCAAAAAGAATATTTCCTTAAAAGAAGAGGCGCCTCAATCTTGCAGGTGATCTGCCAGTGTTAGAGAACTCGGACGGACAGCCCGTGACGTCCAGAACTGAGCGTGCGTCAGCGTTGGCGGCACATTTTGCTTCCATCTTTACAAGTGACCAGGTGTCTGTAACGAGCTCGACGTGTACCGCGCTTACCGAACACGTCAGTCTGATGTGCAGTGTAGAAGAAGTGCATCAACTACTCGCCAAGCTTGAGGGCAACAAACCTGCTGATCCTGACGGACTTCATCCACTGATTCTCAAGTCCCTATCGGTCATCATCTCACCTGCTGTGACTGATTTGTTCAACAGGTCACTATCCGAAGGCCCATTGCCGTACGACTGGATATACTTAGTGGCAAAGCCGATTCCGAAATGCAATGATTCCAGCAAAGTGGACAACTACAGGCCGATTTGTCTTACACCTATATTTGGCCAAGGTTGCCGAGAAGATTATTGACACCCGCACAACACAGTTTGATGCTAGGCTGCTCATGCATTCCCAACCTGCTGGTGACGAGTTAATGAAACAAGAGAGATTTGTCGACGTAATCTACATCGATTTCCGTAAATCGTTCGACATGGTAAACCGTGGGGTCCTCCTCCACCAGCTGAGTTTGTAAGGTGTTGGTGGACCACTGCACCAGTTGGACGAAAGTGGATGGTACAGGTTGACGGCCAACTAACTGACTGGTATCCCTCTGCACGTGAAGTTCCCCAAGGCACGGTTCTGGGGTCCACTTTGTTCCTAATTCACATCAATGATATACCTAAGCTTCTTTGATCGCCGTGTGCCCTGTTACGGACAACCTGAAGATGTGGTGAGTCATTAGCACCCCCGACGACAACGGTCTACTTTAGAAAGACCTCAACCGCCTCTCCATGTGGTCTGCGGAAGTCCGCCTCCCAGGTCAACTCAACCAAGTCGGTAATTATGAGCCTGGAGAAGGGTAGTGACGGCCCAACTTACACTGATGGCTATCCGCTACTCTCACACTTTTCGTGAATGACCTAGGTCTACTCTCGTGTTGCGATTTGAAGTCTGTTGACAATGCTAGCAGGCTATATCGTAACGGACTGTGCATAGTTTGATCAATCAAACGCAGCTTGTGTACTGGGTCTGAAAAGATCGCTGCTAATCACTTCTCTTCCATCATAAAACTAGTACTCGAGTATGGCACCCCTGTGTACCGTTCACTCACACGAGGCGAAGCACAGTAGGTCAAACTGATCCAACACATCACTACCCGGCTCATTCCAAGTTTGCGAGGATTACTGTGAGAAGACCGGTGAGAGAAATTAGGACTGAACACCTTGTCCTATCTTCGGTTACGGGTCGATGTCATACTGACCTACCATTTATTATACCTCGGTGACTTCCCCATGTTGAGACCGCTGCTTCGCTTACGAACGCCATGCGGCACACGCAAACACAAGTACAAGCTTATGGTGCCGGATATAAAACGACTTCCTCAGCCCCTGTGCTACGAACGGTGAGTGGTAAATGTTTGGAAGAGTCTGCCAGAACAAGTCGTGGAGGCCGAATCTATGTAGCAGAACAATTTTTTGTGGATGTATATTCTACCGCCATTCGATTCAGAGAACGACTGAACACTAGCATTGCAATTGTGAACCCAGTGAAGCTGTAAGTCAGACATTTTAAAATGCTACATAAGAACTTGAAGAGCGATTAGATTACCACGGATTGCAGACACTTTTTTCTAACATTTTTGATTATAATGCGACGGCTGTGCAGATTTAGATTGCTACTCGCTGTCGCATATAGTATTCAGTATAACTGAGAGCAGAACAAAATGTACTTACCTTGCATCTGTCCAATAGTCAGTGTTTTGTCCAGGCGATCAACACCGGCTAATAGTAGTAACTTCGGTTCCGGAATGGAGAGGAATCGCTGGGATAGGCCGAAAAACCATTCGTGCCAAAAAGGTTGCGTCTTCATAAGATCAACGCGCCAAGTGTATTCCGATTGTGAGTTAACCGTGTGAGCCGGAAGTTGCTGACTTACAGGGTTCTTAGGAAGGCACGAATGACTCAAGCTGTCATGGGGTCGAATATTGCTAACTATGGAGTCGAGAGGTGTGAACGAGTCCAAAACGTTTTCTTCAGCGGCGGTCGTCTGTAGGCGACAGAACAAGGTGTATGCAAACAGAATAAATCTAAAAGAGTGTCAAAGCGGTCATGAAGGGCCAGAAAATGAAATCAATACCGCAAAGGAAAAACCGTCCGGGTGCGCATTAACAGCATCGTGAGTTGGATGTCGACCAAAGTTGATTTGAAGATTACTGTAACTATCAAAGGTTTTTGGGACAATAGTAAGGAGTGAAAAGGGTGCTAACAAGGTTAACAGCTGATGTGGATGAAATGATGCCCATCATTCGATGGACGACTGGTTGAAGAATGCGACTTATGTCACTGAGCCATGGGCGACGGCGGCGGACCGCCATAACTGATATCTAACTGCGATATAGCGCGGCTCATCCTCCACTGTCTTGTATGTTGTGAGTGTGCAGAGGACAGGGCTTGCCCCCAGAGCAACGACGTCCTTTGCTCTGGGGGCCAGCCCTGTCCTCTGCACACACAACATGCAAGACAGTGGAGGATGAGCCGCGCTATATCGCAGTTAGATATCAGTCATGGCGGTCCGCCGCCGTCGCCCATGGCTCAGTGACATAAGTCACTGACTCGCAAGAGTAAGGTCGTGGGTTCGAATCCGGCAGGATTCGGCGGGTGCGCGCTACTGACGAGTCCCAATAGGACGAAACGGCCGTCTAGCGCTTTCCTGGATGTGTGGTGGCTGTCTGCCTGTGTCTAACTGCGACGAAACTACACAAAAACCTAATAAATCCCCCTACTACTTACAAATACCCACTGCTTTGTTACCGGGCGACTGGAAATGCTCAGTCGTAAAGCCAATACCGAAAAGTGGTGACGCAAGCAAAGTGGATAACCACCCGCCGATATGCCCGACCGCTGTTTTGGCAAAGACGCTTGAGAAGCTAGTGAAGAAGAGTCTACTGCAGCTTCTCGAGTCGAAAAGTCTCTTTACGACCGCACAGCATGGTTTCGTGAAAGGTCACTCATGCATCACCAAGTTGCTGTTGATGAGGCACGAATGGTTGCAAGTGCTTAACCAAGGCAAGTCAGTCGAGTCATGAGGTGCACCTCTAGAAGCTGAGGGTGTGCGGTGTTGGCGCCTCGCTGCATCGACGAATCAGGAATTGCCTTGGTGGTCGAGAGTGGAGGGTTCAGGTTGACAACAATCTGACCGACTGGTATCACTTGAGCAGTGACACACCTTAAGGCACTGTATTAGGGTCCTGATCAACATAAACGATGTGCCTCAGCTTCTCCGCTCGCCTTACGCGTTATTTGCAGATAACCTGAAGATGTGGAGAGTAAGCCACGCACCTAATGACTGTGACCTGCTTCAGCGGGATCTCGACCGCCTTTCCATGTGGTCTGGGGAGGTCAACCTTCCGATCAACCCGGTCAAGTCGCAATTTCTGAGGTTGAGTAAGTGTGATCAGTCGAACCTACATTGTGGTCAGTCAACCGTTAAATTCCGCGCGTTTCGTGAGAAGCCTCGGTGTACTCTCACACTGCGACCTAAAATCCATAGACAATACGAATACGTCTTACCGAAACGGCCTTCATTTGCTTTGGGTGCCCAAACGCAGCTTCAGCATTTGATCCGAAGAGATTGTCACTCGCCTCTTCGTCTAAATAAGACGACCAATGTTAGAGCATGGCTCTCCCGCGTACTGTCCTATCACCCGGGGCGAGGTAGAAAGGAATGAGCGGGGTACAGCATGTGGCCACAAGGTTGATCCCCAATTTACGACCTATGCAGTACGAAGGCCGGTGTAAGAGACTAGGAGTTTACACCCTATCTAACTGTCGATTGTGGGTTGGCCTCATCATGACACACCGGAAACTACATCGCGGTGACTACCCCATGTTGAGGTCGCTGCTTCAGCTGCGCACACCAAGCAGCACACGAGGACACCGGTACAAGCTTGTCGTACCAGGTTTGAAGCAGGTCGCTCACCAACTCTGTTTCGAAGGAAGAGTGGTGAATGTATGGAACGACCTTCCGCAGCACGTAGCTGAGACAAATTCAGTCTCCAGATTCCAGAGATTTTGGGACAAACACTTTGGCGATATAAAATATATCGAGCGGATCCCAATATAACGGGTTTTGTATCTGAATGATACAAGATGCAGCTATACAGAGATAGCCCCCATCCTGCTTCCAACCAGTATCCATCCTAATCCACATCCTCATCATCACCACCACCACCACCACCACACAACGCACGTCAATATCCAGTGCGTCTAAGGTGCGTGCGAGTGCAGCCGGTTGACCTATTTGTCTTAGAGTGCGAACGTCGAACGCCGCAAGCGAAACGGGATAGCGTGACCTCATAAGGGACTGTTATCGATAGGCGTCCAGTGGGTGGTGCAGGAAGTTAGCTGAATTATCAGAGTAGTGTCCAGTGTATTAGAGGAACACAATGTTTCAGTGACGAGGATCGCTTGCGGGTCAGTGAATTATGCAAGTGTGTTTACAAAATGAAATTCGTCGATCATGGATCTGGCAATAAGCAGTATCACTGAAAATATACCATGTATTGGGGAATTCCTGCAGTCTGTTGCATAAGCGCCTGAGTGTTTGGGTTCGAGCATAGTACATATGGTAGGTAAGTGCAAGAGTGGTGCACCCGTGTTGGACATTGGAATGTTTGTTGATAGGTGCAGCGTGTCATGTTTGAATGTCGAGACACAAAGGGAACCGAAGCATCATGCTTAGATTGCCGTTGGCCTGACACTGGACTACCTTTGTGATCTGGACAAATTAGGGGAAGAGTGGGGTCAAAATGCCGATCTTCGACAGATGTATCCGAGGCGGGAATGATTGTGAGTCCATTCCCGTCACCAGTAAAAATGGGTTGTTGGAAGAAGTCGCGTGAGAGGTGGAATGAAATTGGAGTGGAGCGGGGGTAGCATTGTTCTATTGACCGATGTCCTTCCGTTACTTATACGCTTCCAGTGATTGTTGTGGAGTGTGGGATGACAACTAGGGACAGCCAAGAGACAGTTGTTATTGTCCGTATTCAACAAGGGAGGTTGTTTTCCCTGGTGGTTGTAGGAGGCTGGTCGATAGCGAGGTTTGGATGCAAAGGAGCATTTCGTAGTCATACGCCATTTGAGGTCAATGGTCCTTGGATTGTTTAAGTCGTCCGTGGGCGACAGTGTGCTATGGATTACATCAGGCTGTCTATCGTTGGACGTGCCTTGGTCGTTGAGACCGGAGTGTGACATAAGCAACGAGTTGTCATTGCACCAGTGTTCCGAGCACTTAGACTCCTTATGCATGAGGAGTACAATTTAATGGCAGCGTCATTGTCAGGAATGGGAGAACCCCCTTTATCCGTTCGTAGCTCTGAAGGCGTTCAGTGGAGCAAGGAAGGATGGCTTAGGAGCTAGTTGACAATGCTGATGAATTATCGATGTCCAAATCAATGCAGCAAGTATCCACATTGGATATACTCATCTTTTGGATGTTCGACTGAGATTGCTTAATGAGCCCAGTCATATTTTCCGGTGTTCGCAGATCAGTGTCCATTGCAGACTTTTGTAAGGGTGTACTATCTGGTTTGAGCAAAATGTCATTAAACTGGGTGTGCAGGGTAACGGTGGGTCCACAATGCAGGAATCACTGCGCGGCTTCCTCGCTTAAAAATTTGAGATGATCGGGCCACAATGTTTCGGTGTTTCCTTTTTCAAACATTGGCACTTATCGTCGTCGACATCAGGCATGTTACAAGCTTACAGTATCGTTAATTTTATTTTATCCAGACCCAAACTGTTTGGAAGGTTAAAACAATCATATTTTTGCTCTACAGATTCGTTCGTGTACTTCGGAGGCAAAAGAGGCAATTAGCTGCCCTACTTTTCCCACTGGAACAAGATCAGTCCATTCCAATGGGTTACTGATGTAACTAAGTGAAATCAGGTGATCTTTAAGGGGTTTAAAGAGTGCCAGCGTCTTTTCATCTCAGTAAGTCGTGATTCCAAAGAGAATAATCTATCATTTAATTTTGAAGTGAGTTTATTATTTGCAGAGGAACAGATTCGCTTTTTCTTTGGAACCTCGAGTTTTATTCGCTTTGCTAGTGGCGTGGAAAGTACACGACGCTTAGATTGCCGAATACGGCGAGACTTCGGTGGGGTCAACGCGACCTTGTGCGATGCACAAGAGCTTGTGCTACAGTCCGGAAACTTCCGACAAAATCGGAACCACTGAGATTTAAGTAGTCCATCGATAACCCTGTCTGTTAGCTAACAATAGAGTTTATAATTACTCTAATGCAAATGAAGACGTATCCTAAAGTTGTACGCCTGATACCTCCAAGTGCGATAATCGATTCGATCGTCGCAGAAGTAGTCAACAAGATCTGTTGCTTCAATAACGCAGTGGTCTTTAATGTGCTTGACAATATTCTGCTCGTTGCCTTACGAAATATTTTATTTAAGGCGAGAAATATGGTTGGTACGGAGGGTAGTTTCATAAGGCTGGAAAGAGAATGGGTCAAACATGTTTGATCTTAATTAAATTTCACGATGCATTAACAGCCAGGGAGTTTATCAAAAGTGATCGCTTTGTTGCCAACACTAAACTCAAGACCCTGAAAATTGTTGCGGATAAAACGTCTTCACAAAGGTTATTTGCAGAGACAGACAAACGCTTGCACCCGAGATGAACCAATACTCTGCAGTGTTTACGCCCCTACCTCAACTAGTGATAATAGCAATGTGCCAGTCACTGATACCTTTCATGGACTAATCGCCAATCACAAAACTGACACTCCTACTATAGTGTTACCTACGAATGAAATGACGAACTACCCCATTCACTAGTAAAATAGAGTCACCCGAGTCTCCAACAATGATGATAGGTGCAGAGAATATCCTAAAACTCCCGATTACTATAAAATAGCGCAACAGCCGTCAAAAATCGGTGAAAAAGCAATCAAGGGGAAAGTTGTATAAATCAATTGTAGAACATCACCCAAAAGTGTATCCATCATCTAGATGACTTACCACAGCGATACAAAGCCTTATTAAATTAACACACGGTTAACAAACAGGGTCATCATCCGGAAACCCATGTATCAGTCTACATGAATGAACGCCTCACTAAGCAAGTCTCATAAAAGTTTGAGTTGGCAGGTCCTCAGAAACATCGTACTTCTCGTGAATCTAGAGCCATTTCTACACTGTCGAAAATTTGCTGAACATGGATAACTCAAGCGAAATCGCCCAGTAAAATGGTGACACACTCCACATGATCTAATAGATCATCAAGCGTTCACAATATCTTTGCACTCAATGGCCATGAGTTTGCTGACATCCAAAATACAGTAAAGCTCACTGCAAAGCTGCTAGTGTGAATTCCAGGCGGTTAGAACCATTTGATCATGCCTTTAGAGGTGTGTCTCGTTTTACAGAGAATATACCGTTTATTTATTTATTTATTTAAAAGATTCATGCTTATACAGTACAAGTCGGACAGAATACCACCGATCAAGCCCCTGAGAAACACTGCTTGTACAGCATAATGCCTTTCCTCAGTTGTCCGACATATTCTCCAGTAGGCTGGTTAGTCGAACAACCTCGTGGTGCCAGCTGGGTGGTTCGGGTTAATCCCGTTCCAGCAAATGGTTCGGCGGCAGTGTTGCAGGATGTGGTGGGTTTCCGCCTGACAAGCGTTCTCCCTATAAAAAGCCACAAATGTCTGTCTAACAACACTGCGACGTGGTGGATGTGACTCGCCACTAAATAAAGTCACTGCTACTTGACTTTTCGGAGGATCTTACACACAGCACGTATGTTATCCGATTGGAAGTCCTCCCTTTGACCTTTTTTGATGCAGAATCCGGCGAGTAAAACCACAAATTCAGAGTAACATTAACAAACACATTAACAAATACACAAACATGACTACTTGCACATACACACAAACAACTACATGCATACATACACATATGTTACTGGTTAACCTGTAATGCTTTTATGCAATTACCGATCATACATGTTCGTATTACCATGATCATGCCCTTACAGGCGTGCTTCGCACTGCCGAGAATAAACTATTTATTTATATCTTTGACCATCCGAAGCAATCTAATATCTTCATTTTTGGCTTACCCTGCATACCTAGGAATTCTTTCCGAAATATTTGTCATGCTTCAATAACTGAAGGACTTAATGAACTGTCCTTTTAGGGAATCTAGGGAGGAGAACTCATTGGATTCCCTCATCAGTAAATCTTCAGTCATTTCCTGGAATTCCTCAAATTGATATTAATTCACATTGCGCAGCTGTCCCGTACTATGCAATCGCACTTTTATATGGTGCTGTACGCCCTTGGCTCCTCACAACATACATCTGCTGCTAGCTAAATCTCCGGCACCTGACAAGCAATTAAGCCGGTGGCATCCGGTCCGATAAGATAATTATGAAACTCATCGATGTTGGTTGACCCCGTTTTCAGCCTGCATTCTCAACGATTTCTTGACTTGTCCCCAACTACCATAACCCTTCCACCCTAACCGGAGTGTTTCATAGCTAGAAACTCACCATAACTTATTTAACCAGTTGGCGTGCAAATCTCACCCGACAAAATCCAAGACACCTATGTCGCATGTCTCCGCACCTCGTAATTTACTACAGAGTGCACAATCTTCGCTCGACGGTATCACTTTTTTAGTCAGACTGTTTTTTTTAGTTACGGAGACCTAATTTACGAAAGATACAACCCAATGTTGTAGGTATATTTATCAGTACCACAGTTTTCTTGGTTGTCAGGTTAAGCACTCGGCGTTGGTTGTAGTGTACATGTACCCGGCAACTTTCAAGCATCACTGTCAAACAAGCCCTTCAAAGATAGCAACATTGACACCATCCTTATACTTGTCCGTACAGCAAGTACTTCGATTCCTTCTGGTTACGTTTACGCCCCTTCGAAGCCCGGTGCGGACAACTTAAAAAACCAGCAAGTGTTTGGAGGTGGCTTCAAGGTGTTCGATGTTGAGTGAAGATCGTACACCGCGAATGATAAATGTACGAGTCTAATTTCCTACCTACACATACTTGGGTGAAAGCAACATGTTCATCCTCCCAACAGAGAAGACTAAACACTTGATTTGTTCCTTACACTAGCCTTATGCAAAAATTATGCCGTTGCTCTGGATCGATTCCCGGGCAGTGAGCAAAAGTTGCTCAGAGAATCAGTCAACAGCTAAAAAAGCACCCAGTTTTCTTCGAAAGACCACATACTTAACCGATCCCGACACAATTTGTAGTCTCATTTAAATCATCAGAAGAACTACATCGGGAATCTTTCACTAATCTTCTGAGATCTGTACAATGGGATACTTTCTTACTGACGAATGACGTGCAAATGTCTGCTGACGAGTTGTAGGAAAACATTGAACATTGAACACTAGGTGTATCCCCCGTACAGCAAAATTACTTTTTATCCCCGATGGATGTGCCCACGAAATCGCCCAGCTTCGTTGATGCTATATGAAAACGAAAACCCAGTTTATTGGATTATAGCCACAATAGGTCATCAAACTGGAAATGTTTGGGCAAAACAGATGTTTAAGTGATGAAAAACACGTACTCAGTAAACTTACTAAAACTATGAATCTCCCAAGCTGATGAAAATTGGAAACAAAACTAGAGCAACCCCTTCATTACGATCCCTGGCAGCCGCCTGATAAGCGATCTAGGTCATACTAGTGAAGCTTTCAACAACTACTTCTGCTCCAACCTTAACACTACTATTGAGGTCACAGCACATCCATCTATCCCCTGCTTATCGATGATAAGCTCAGCACAGTCGAATTCGATCTCTGTGACATTAAGATCTTATTTCCTAGGTAAATAACCTTGATATTGTGGACTGGCTAATTTACCGCCAATTTTGTTAAAGTTGGTGGCGCCGATATTACAATATCCATGAGAACTGGTGTTATGTAAGCAGAATGAAAGAATGCTGTAACTGCTCTATGCATGAAATGAGCAGCTAGTGTCCAATCAGCCATACGTCTATCCTTCCCGAGATGAAAGAATGTCATATAAAATACAAAACTGTTGAGGTCTTGATGACAAAGAATAAAAAACCGCTTACAATAAGGCCTCGTGATCCTGCATAACATGTCACATGAACATCCTACACTTGTCTACCTTGACACTTGGCATTTGATGATGTTCCGCATGTTCACTCCTTATTCATACTAAACACATATTTGATCGAAAATATCCTGCTTTAGTGGTTCGATTCCCCAATCACTAGCAGAACGCAGGTATTCCAGACACGAAAAAAAACAAACGCACCTAATCCAGTCACGAGTGATTTGATACAAGGACAGTGTCCTTAGCCTCTTATTATTCCTAATACACATGAATAACAAGTTCGACGTCTGTCTCCAGAAAGACTTCCCTATTTGGTGTCGGTAAAAATTACTCAAGTTTTTAAGCCCACTGGTGTCAGTGAGATGTTCAATGCAATTTAGTATGATTTACACCCGCTTACTTTGTGTTCGAGGTGGAGATGTTATTGTGCGCGGACAAATGCCGCATAGTGTCCTGCAGGGTTCGCGGACCACTGGCGGTGAGGCACCGTCTCACTACCAAACTATCCGCGAATTAGACGTACACTTTTTGCGGAGATTCGTCGCAGTTAGACTCAGGCAGACAGCCAGAGGTACACTATGCGGATACTCCAAGTTCGCTGGGCACGTCGAACATATGTAACTCAAGCTCGTAAGAGCATCGGGATTCTCTTCAAAACGGTCATTTTGTGAGTAGATTAACGCCACATACAAATTACAAACTTGTCCATTGCTAGATTACACATCCAAGATCGAGAAAGAGTGACCGCAAACATATAGAGCGATCGTGGCGGTCATTTACCACCACCACATCATCATCATTATGGCATTGCGGAATGAAACAGCGTAGCCGAAAAGCATTCTTCAAATGCAGTAGTACAAGCAAAAAGACCGGCGAGATATTTCACAGTGGTCGTGAAAAGATCAAGAACGAAGCAATCGGAGAACTTTGTCCTTAACCGACACTCCAAATTATGGAGGAGACTCTAAATGAGATACGTAAAACTCAGACAGCGATTAGGTCATACAATGCTGGCTTATCATTTCTGTCGTCGGACTCAATAGTTTTTCCGTAGATAACGTCGCAAAACTGATTTAATGGCAGTTTTCTAACGCTTTGGGCCAAGACCAGTATCAGCAATATTGTTAGTATGATGACAAGAAGTATTCGCGTAACACTATGTTTAAGTTAACCAAAGCGTACATTTGTCTTCCAGTGTCTTTTATTTGATCTGCAATGCTAACTCTTTCCTTTGCTTCCCTGGAGGTAACAATTTGGGTACATCAAGCAGTTTTTAGTGCTCCATGAAGTCCGTTCTATTATTAAAGCATCAGCTTCTCGAATGTATGCAATCGATCGATCACTTTAGGAATTCGTTTCTTCTATTCCCATGTACAAAGTGAATCATACAAATTGTTAGACTGTTCCATACTACAAGGAAATGTAGCATTTATGTGTTATCGTTATTTCACCCTATCCATATATGTTTTTTGTGTTCCATTGTTGACCACGACCAGGCGGACACTCTGAGGTGACTGAGGCTATCAGGCTAATTAGTACACCCACACAAGTCGAATAACCATAGATTCACCGGCAACTAATAAAACTACCGGGATGGATGGGAGGGGTTGAATGATGAAAAAGGCTGGACGGTCCAAGAGCTCTTTCTATACGTATATAACAATGGCTCGTGAAATGAATCAATGCGGTTTTGGCTTACTTGATTTAAAGCCACATGCGGACACGGCCAGATTAGGTGTGGAAGTGAGGACGAAACCTTTCGAGAGACCACATCGCATGGAAGTAGGTCACGAGAGACGCGGTTCAAGGGATAGCTGCATTATTTCAAATGAACGTTTGGCTGTATCTATACTTCTACTTACTCTCAACTTCTCCGTCTTTCTGATAAATTTAACTGAGCAATTATTTGTTTCATGGGAGTCCGCTGTGCGAATTGATCGAACCACTAGGTTGGAATGTATTTCGCGTCGGCAAACAATGTACAACTAACTTACTCATGAAACAATGTTAACCAGGAAAAGTGGAAAAAGTTAGACCTGAAAAATTTTCCCTGTATGTTAAAGCATGGAAAATGATCACTCCTACGTAGGGATCGTAGACTATTTGTCGGAAAAGAGGAAATTTTATTCATCCGTTTACAAAGACCGGCCGGTGGCCAAGTGCATAGGTCTTCATACTAATAACCAACAGATTGTTGGTTCGTAGACGCAAGCAACCTAGCATTATCATCCATAGTGTACACGCGGTTTGTGCTGGCCCAGTGAATGCGATGCGTCGGTACGATGTACCGGTGTACTGCTAATGCCTTGCCTGAAACTAAAATGACTCAGCCGAGTGGTTCCTATTAGTGGTACCGGAGAAAATTAGATTGGGCGTATCATGAGCAAGAGGGAAGGGAATGAAAAGTTACGCACGAGAAACGATAAGAGGCAGAACTAATGAAGTCAGCGCAAATTGTAGGTTAGTTTAGTAAACAAACCAGTTTAGCGACTCACAGTTGGTGCCCGCTGGCTATTTTCATATGGCGGTTCGGGTAAGTCAACAGTGGATGGGGGATGTTCACTGTCTTCGGTATCATCCTCAACAACTCGAGACAAGTGGGTAGAAATCTGATGCATCGAATTCCCGTTAGAGGGCTGCATATTTCGAGTTGCAGAGCTGGCGGACTGCAGATAAGGACAGGGAAAAATGATCGCGGTGCCGTCTTCCAACTCGGCTGTTGCAGTATGACCAGTCGCGATGCGTTTCAACTGGCCAGGAAAAGAGACTCGCGCGGATTCGATGTTACGCAGCTGAGAACTGCGGACGCTGTGACGAAAGACCAGGAAAGAAATAACGAACGACAAGGAAGAAAAATATGGTCAGAGCATGTGGGACCAGAAGAGAAGAAATCGTCTAAAAAGCATCGGAAGCAGTTGATTGTGTGGCGCGAACCAATTTCAAACCGAACAAAGCGCTTATAGAATGCTCAGATAAAGGCACGGGGATTGCGGTAGCAAGACCGGAAGGTTTTAATAAATGGAAGAATAAATGAAGTCAAAACTAGTGGTGATTTCAAAGTTCGGCTCTGACATAATTTCGTTCGGACCACCAAAAAGTAAAACGCTCGGAGGTTGAACTGAGACTTGTGGTTCAAGTATGGCAATTAAAGGCAATCAAACAAAATGGTGCATCGGCTGAAGAGCAGAAAGAGATGCTCACCTCCATTCGATGGCGTGAGACAACGATGAGAAAACCTGTGGACGGCCAGAGAGAAACGCAGTCATTCCCTGTAACGAGTTCAACGCGGAGCCTGATGTAGGTAAAAAAATAAGAAAACAGAAAGAGGGAACTAGATTTCGACATTGAGCACTATCCTAACACAAGATGCTGAGAACGTGAAGCGGTAAGCTATGTCATTATGCCGACGAAAAACAATTAATAGAAGTGTGGACGAGGAGAAGGAACCAAATATCTCGCCAAACAAGTGGTCTGTCAAAATGGACAGTGTTCCGTAGTGCATTCGTAAGGAAAGTATGCACATCAGGGAAGAGAATACTTTGTCACCGATTAACTCTACGATGATGTCTCCTACTGTGACGGTGTTCGTAAACGCAAGTGGAGACCGACCAAATGACTAAGGGACATAGCTCACAAAAAAGATGGCGACCGCATCGGCCCTAAATGAAACAGCTGGCGGTAGAAGAGAATAAGGATGTCTTTGTGTTAAGAGAGTGGTAACTGAATTATTCTGAGCACCGGAACTTGGTAAGAAAGTGATCCTAGACGGAGACGGTTACGGATTTTAGAGTGGTGCAGGTAGGTGCAGGCAGGTGGTGAGGTAACAAGGTTCAACTCAAAAAGGAATATCAACGGTACGCCGTACCGACACCTTGCAACCACGTAATTACCACCAGTCATGCGAGGACTAACAATACTGTCAGGGTTACTGGGTTCCAGCGTAGCCGGAATGCAATAACAACAACTACTATTGAGAAATAAGGACACGAGAGGTGGGTAAGCGTAAAGACTGAATAATCCATCAGTGTGGGAAAAGAAACTGCGCGCTTTTTCAGAAAGATCCGTTGGACCCCCATATGAGTTTCTGTTTCACATAATTCGGTGCCCAAAATGATAAAACAATCCAAAATGTCAAATACGTGAGCGCGACGTGTTGTGCATAGTGTTAACGTTGGACAACGAACAGGCGGAGGTAACGGTACACACGAGCAAAACCCGTATGGGGTATGGCCCATGTCACAACTAACGCGTACACCCGTTATCACTATCCTCGGCGTGCTTTTCCTACCGCGTGGTGGCTTTCAGATCACTTAGCAAAAGACATATATATATATATATATATATATATATATATATATATATATATATATATATATATATATATATAAAATACACAATCTGTGGTACAGATATTGTGCCATCGGAATCATGGCTGAATAGGAAAACAATATGAATAATAAGAAAAGAGAAACAACAAATGCTTTTTTTGTCTATTTTACCACTCACAGTTTTTGAAATTTTTTTCGGTTTGTTCTTTTTTTAGGGGGAGGAAGAAGGGACACCGCAACAAACCGATGCACACGTCCGCCATTGACATCGATCTTGAGCCATAACTTCCAAGGTCTTCAACCAGCAAGTATCCTCATCTCTCGGACCCCAACCAGGTAATCGATAACAACCGGCCGAGACCAACTGTTTCGTCAACTTTTTCATGCGGCTTCTCCATGTTGTAGGCTGTCCACCAGACCGTCTCTTCCAGCCCTATCCAGCAAGTGCAAACGACGCACGACGGGGGTAACGCTGGACAGGCATGCGCAATACATGTCCCAACCACCGCAGTTGATGCAGTGAGACGAGCTCCTCGAGCGAGTGGCTTCCACGTCCCAAGACACGCTGTCTAACTTCCACATTGCTTACGTGGTGCTACCACCACACACGGGCAATGGACCGCAGACAGCGGTGCTCGAAGACGGATAGTCCGTGCAAGTCATCATTACGAATGGGTCAGGTCTCGCATCCGTACAACAGTACAGCACGAACAGTTGCACAATAGACCCGCCCTTTGATGGAGAGACGAATATCGTGGCGACGACCCAAATGCCTCAGCCTAGAAAAAGCGAGGCCTGCTCTCGAGATGCGCATCGAAATCTCGTCTCCAACAGCCGCGCCAGCGGTGATGCAACTGCCCAAGTAGACAAAGCTCTCCACAACCTCTAGTGTCTCACCAGCAAGCGTGAGTGCAGGCAGAGGCACATGCCAGTCTTGAAGGAGAGCCTTGCATTTGGATGGCGAAAAATACATACCGTACTTTGATGCTTCAATCGCCAAGCGGTTTAGTGCAAGTTGGACGACCTGTGGATCGTCACCCAGCAAGACGATATCATCAGCATAATTCAAATCAACAACTCGACTACCTGGGAGGAGCTCAACGCCAGCGTTCAACGAATCGCTCAGAGCGTTCTTCAGGACATCCTCAATGGCAAAGTTGAATAGGAACGGAGAGATAGGGCATTCTTGTCGAACTCCACTGGAGACCACAAAGGTAGGCGAAAGCATGCCATAAGCCCTAACCCTGCCCGAGGTCAGACTATATGGAGCGCGCAGTATGGAGAAATTGACAACGAGATTTGGTCATGCTGGTACGTACTGGCTGTCGATGAGAGATCGGCCACATCAGCAGCTGAAGTTCGCCACTGACGTGGGGCAATTGAGGAGTTAATGGTGCTTCGGTATTCCGCCTTTCGCGCTCAGTTGCTAACGTTTCAACTTGAAAAATTACTGACGCCTATTCCTGGCCCGCTTTGCTTCGTACATCCTCTCCTCTACCAACTGATCACTATGGCGAGGAGAGCAATGGGAATCACTGCGCATCGGTGCCCGGGACGTAGTTGTAGAACCGAACTGAACTGAACGTCACAATGAACAAAATGGCAGGAACGCATTGGTAACAACTCCCGGTACAGGGAGAGCCCAACAGTGAATGACGACCAACAGCGTCGCTATAACCGTGTAACCTAGCGTCCATTTACATTCAGTGTGGATAGAATCAATAGGCTTGAAGTAGTGCCTGCGATTACATCTGTGATGCGCGTGTGTACAGTGATAAGCAGAGAGTACACGTCAAAGCGATAGCGTGAAACAACTAAGCCAGACGCCTTTGGGGTTAAAGGGAATAAAACAAAATGTTGAATACGAGCATGAGTCGGAGATGATCGTGCGGAAGAAAATGTGAGCACATAATAAGGGAGCACAACCGGGCTCGAATATCACCATAGAAAGCGAAAAGGTGAACCCAACTGATGTCATCTGAGCTCATTTACATTGAATGTCTACAAAAAGTTTAAACAAAGCGTTCAGCGGTTTTCTGTCAGAAAGCAAGAAGAGGCTCGTCACATTCGATCATCGCTGTCTTCGCAGTTTATCTCATGTCTGGTGGGAACACCGCGTGAGCAATGAGCGTGTTCGACGTCGCGTATTTGGTGCAGGAAGAGCGAGTGAACCGCTCAGCACCATTATATCACGCACCAGGCTCCGATGGCTGGGCCACGTGTTGCGCATGCCAGCACACGGACTCCCGCGACGTGCATCGTTTGCGCGTTGTGGGTGCGGTTGGAAGAGGAGGAGGTGAGGCCAAGTGATGACTTGGTCGAGAGAAATGAAAACCCTCACTTCGAAGTTGGCGTCGGTTGGTGCATCCCGACTGCCTGGCTGGGGTCCTAAGGACGATGAACACGTCTGGTTGGACATACTTGCTGATATGGCTTGGAGCCGGCCCCAATGGCGTTTGTGTTGTGAGTTCGTTTGTCCATCCCCCTCCAACCACGATCTCATTTGTTAGGCATACTATGACTCTCTTTCACGGCAGCCAGCTGTTAGCTCTCCGGAACGATGTCCATCCTTTACTGTGGACTCAGCGGGCGTGCTACTGTCTGTTTTTCTTTTCTTGTCTTTTGTATTGCGGCACAATAGCTGAGGTGTTTTCCACCTCCAGCTAACGTGTAATGATGATGATGATGATGATGTCAGAAAGCAAAGCAGTTGGAACATATAGTGAAGGAGATAAGCACACGGGTGCATCATAACTTACCTTCGACAACGTCGATGACCACAAGTCCAGCCATAGATGGGATAGTCCTTTTGTGTGCCACATGCACGGCAACGGCTCCGCCCATACTGAATCCGATCAAAAAAATGGACAATGAAAGACGACAAAAAGTGCCGAAAGAGCTATGCTGCCATAAGCTGTCTAACAGGTCACACTTATAGTTAGACTCGGATAGCGTCAAACAGAAACATGTCCGTATTAACCAAACAGTTTGGATAGGATGCGATACGTAAAACATCACTGCAACGTGTGGGGTGGCATGTCCACAAGTGTTCAGAGACGGATAGGGTGAATCCAGTTGGAGGAGACAGAGAAACCACACCAATTTAGCGATTAGGGGGATTTCATTTTTCGCAGATAGATAACAAGCGTTCTCACCGAAACGCTTCAGCAAACAAGATGATTTTCGGTATGCGACAGGTAGACTTACAAAGCGCACGCCGGGAACGCCATGTAGTGGGTGCAACTGGTTTAGTTCAGGGACGATGGCAAGTGATGATCATTGCAAATGACTGTTAAAGAGGTAGTGGAAACACCGACAACAGTGACACTGTAGGAAACGACGGTCAAATATATGGAAACACTTTGAACTCAAATTGGAAAGGTATGGACACATCGCCTTAGGGAATGTCATTTATCGGAGTGATGTGTATACACCATTTAAGACGATAGTGACCGCTCTTCTGGTGACAGACGTGCTGTTCACTGCCAAAATGGTTACCTTTGACAATACGCAAACCGAGTACAGAAATCCCATCTTCGCAGTTACTGATGACGATAGCGTAATGTAAAAAATGAAGAGGGAGCAAACAGATAGTGGTGCTGCAGGGCCAACTAGCAACTGCAAGACGCACATAAGTGCTAACTGATGGGATCGATTGGGACAGCTCGTTAGAGAAAGGGTTCGTCGATCGCGAACACTGAGCAGCAGAATCATACTCTACAGATTAAGCAGCACAAACTCAGGAAGACCCTCAATGTCTGCGTCGTGAGACACCACAATAGAGCATCATTTCACGATGTTCCCCACGATGAAACTGAACAGAAATAGTGGAACGGAACAACTTTGGTGAACACGCGATCGGAGTTTACCGGATGCAAGACACATTCATTACCAGCTCATCAACAGCAGTACATTAGCCATCTGAATTGACGCTTAGATTTCACACCACCACGGTGAGATAACAAACGAAAAATAATGACAAGCAGAATAAAGGGATCAGGCGTAAAACCTTAATGCCCCAAACAAACACTTACGGTCAAGGCGCCTACATTCGGTAAACAACATACCATTATAAAAGCTGGCTATCGTGTAAAGACAAAGCGGCATCGGAGAGACAGCATCCTTGTGGTGTTCACTGCCGTGCGTCATAACCAGCCGTTACTCCGCAGATAACACAGCAACAAACACACTATAAACAAGCCGTCCAACTAGAAGACGACAACAGGCACGCCCCTGGTATCGACTGCGAGCCGTCTTGTAAAGTCTCGGGCCAAGCACAAGGCGGGTCCCGTGGACCCCAGCCTGGAAGGCGAGTTGCTTATCCATGTTCGGTCAGCAAACGTAACTACGGGTTAAGGTTTACATGCGATTTATTCAAAGATGACCAAAGTGAAACTGCTTCAGAATAGATTCCTGCAAATACGTAGATACCGCAACAAGTTCGGAAAAAGGATACACCCATCGACTCCAGCCGAGGAAGACCGACGTTGAAATCGTTGAGATGGGCACTATGATGATGGGTTAGTCGAAGGACTGCACTACATCGATTCTACACTCGAAGAAATTGGAAAATTTATGAAATATAAGCAACAGTCGATGCCAGAACTATCTGATCCTGATTGGCTGGCTGATTTTGTAATTTTGGGTGATATTACACGGCATCTGAGCATGTTAAACACGAGTCTTCAGGTTAAAATGCAGTGGTATTTCCACATCAGTCTTTGGGAATAAGTTGCAAGTTTGCCAAAGAAACTATCTCAAACGCAGCCTAATACCTATCACTAAAGAAAATCATGACAACTATTCCAGAAAGTAGCATCAGTGCACAAATGCAGAAGTGTGTCGCAGATATTGTATCCCTGTCTGATGGGTTTCATCAAAAGCACTTTTAGTAATTCGCGGTTTTCTGGAGAGAATAACAGAAAGCGGTGAGCTAAACGCAAACAATTGTTCACAATTACTTCTTAATCAGGCGTTCACAGTAATAGACGTGAGTACACGGTTAAGTTTCATTTGTTGGTAAAAAGGAGAAAGAAAAGAGGGAATGATCATTTAAAGGGATCAAAGTGCCAAAATGGCTGATCATGCGATTGAAGACCCGTAACTTTGCTGGCCATGTCCGCATCCTCCACATCCAGTGATTGGCCATGGCAGTTTCAACGACTGCAACCTTTTATTTTGCACGCATAGGTCGGGTTTTGTTAACCGTATATATACTGCATACGCGGTAGCAAGCAGCCTCGCTCACAGTTCATGGTTGTATGTTGTTGGCACTTTGTAGATGATCTTGAAATCCGTTTGTTTGTTTACGCGATGATCGGTGTTGAGAAGGTGATTTGTTATTGAGCTGCATGATGTTCCTTCTTTGTGGTTACCGAGCCAACTCCCGAGAAGTTCCTTGACTCTCTGGCGTAAGTGTCTGGTCGTACGTTCAATGTACTTGGACCCACAGAATGAGGTAAACCAGTAAATTATCATCGGTTGGAGATGACCGGGCACACGGTCTTTAAATGACAACATAAAAGGAGGTCGGGCCTTTTTCTTCGACCTTATCTGTGGACCCTGACAATGCTCCAACCACCTGCAACTGGGGCTCATTGAATTGCAAAGTGATGTTGAATGTCACAGTCGGCACCATCAGCTCCATTTCATTAATTTTACCACTCGGTGGATAAAGATAGATTGCAAGAAATTCGAACATTTGTTGAGAAAGTGCACGGCTTGTTTGGCTCGACACAATTGTGTGGGCAAACATTCTCAGTTTTGAATTTCAACAAGGAACGTGTGAGGACAAGACTATGTGATTCATACCTACATGATATCTTGCATATCAAAACTAGTGGCTTTGAGTCTGACCTGACCAGTTTACTGTAGACAAGATTTCAGTTACACACAATGCATTAAAAACTTGAAAGAAATGATTTATAACATTTGTCAATTTTGTTTATTATCTAAATGTCAGGCTGAATGGCCCGACATGTTTTTAACTCACAAAATGTGACCTTGCGAAAAGTTTGGAAGCCCCTACTCTAAGAACTGAATAAAAGTACCTCGATTCCATTCAGGACGGAAAGTCCTGGTCAGAGTAAATCACACCAAATCATAGTGAATAACAAGTAAATTCAAAGCAGGCCTAGTGGGGTGTTCAGATTGACCTGAAGTGAGTAAATGGATTAAGATTAGACACTCAGTCAGTTGGGCAGTTTCGATATGCAATGAAATACTGAGAGCGCTCCATGTGCATCTTCTAAAGCAATTTCTGAAGCACCTAACAGAACTGATGGGGACGAAAAAGAGTGCCAAAAGTGGACCTAAACTCAGGGAGAAAACCAGCATCCGGAGATGTTAGATGGCATAATCTACATGAACTGTTCGGGTCCATTTGGACGTCTATAGCAGAAGCTTGAGCCTATCTAGCTAGAAGCTAGTTTGTTAGCGGCCAACCAATGAGAGCGTTTAGGTTCCACTTAAAGTTCCTAAACACTATTCGTTGATGTCGTCCATCCAGCTATGTCAATGTAACCGATTTCATTGTAGACAGTTCCGTACATCGTAGCAGTTGAACTGTTCGCTAACAAGAGCTACCTTAGACAAACTGGAAGGAAACTGGGTACGGGAATCACCGAGCACAAAGTGGCCATAGGAAGATATGATTCCAATTCGCGGATTTCCACATAGGAAGATCAAGAAGGCTACCACTTCGATCTGGAAAATGTGAAGAGTATTACGCAGTGGGAGTACAAAGCATGCGAGGGAATTTCCGAAAGCATGGCACTCTACAGCTGATTCACTCAACCGACGCATTGAACTGGACGCGGTCAACGCCAAAATACTGCCGAGGGATCGTCAGCCCAGTTGAGGAAATCCGGTGGACCAGAACACCAGAGAAACGGAACGAACGACAACCTTGAGCACAATAGTACCCACGCGAAAATCACGGTGCGCAGGTCGGAGGTCAAGTGCAAAGGTCACATACCCGTCCAACAAAAGGAAGACGGACAGATGTCCCAGCCAACAGGATAGCTCGCCTACGTGACCAAACACGGCAACATACAAAAACGCGCGCACACAATGCTCAACGCAATCTCATCGAGGTTCTCCTACGCTAAAATGCTTACTACAAACTACTCAACAATGTACTGATGATGTCACAACGATTAGCGACAAAACGTTTGCAACGAAATTGCTAAGTTCAGCTGCTACCAGAACAACCTGAGCTATCAATTTGTGCTTTTATTCCAGTTCCGTACATCTCGGAGTAACTGTGAGGAGCGCTGCCGTGGCCATTATCTCGGAACTTTAAAAGTATAAACAGTAACAACTGTATCTGGTTATCGGTTACTGTCAATAAAGGTATGACATGATGCCAGGCGATGGTAGTAAAAGTACGAAGCAACAAGCTGCACACAGCACAAGCACCATGTAACTGAGCTCGTAACCAGTGTACACAGGTCCCCAATGATCACATGTAAGGATGGAATGACCATTTGGTTCTCTTTCAGTTTTTAAAAAGAGAATGCAGAGAACACCTATGTAACCTCCATTCAGTGGACAATCTGGTATAAGTAATTCTGAAAATATTACCCAAGTGACACGAAGCATGACCCAATGGACAACAGACAAAAGCGGACCACTGTATCACGGTAACGTCCAACCACTAGGTGACGGACAGACGGCCTGGAGTTCACAGAGGTTATTTGACGTGTGGAAATATTCAAAGAAAGCACTCAGTTGTTCCACACAGCACTAAGCTTCAACACAAAAACATCTTCACATTCTAACAACATTCTCAGCCAATTTTCGAGACCGAGAATGAGAATTTCGCACAAGCTGAAACTGGAGTAATCCGTGAGGTCAAAATCAAGGGTTAAATCGAACTAATGAAAACATTAATTGAGCGGGTAAACAGGCGCCAAAGCTCTGCTGTCATACGCAATTTATCTTCCGGAATGGCCATTTCTGTCTAACAGAGTGGTGTTTTATGGTAGGCCGGACAATAAGTGATCAAAGATAGAGTATTATACCGTCATAGGGCTGACTAGCGCCTGATTCCATGTGAAGAGTTGTCGGGGCGTGTTCACAACAGGGCACAAATTCAAGGGGGTCAGTATCCACCTACTATAAGAGAAAATGATGCTATGGCCAGAGATACATTCGGTGCCCGCGTTGCAGGTAGCATAAATACCGACGGCAATCTGAACGGATGAATTAGTGTGTGAATGGACTGCGAAATCTAATCCATTAAAAAGGTCTTATCGAAAACAGTCTATTTACTGCCTCAACGCAACGAGTTTAACCGACACTCATAGCTCATTAACATGGTCAGTAATACGAACGTTACTTTTGCTGCTGGCAACATAAACGACCACATGGATACATCCACTAGTTAGAACATCGCCATGAAAGACGGTGAGTAGCCCATGCATGCCACAATAACAGTGGCAATTGGCTCTTCAACTGGGCGCAGCCCTATTGATCACAAGGTAGCCACGCAGCCACCAGCACGTCAGATTCCGGGTACGGAGCAGTTGGGTTTTAAAGCGAGTCTCGCGCGTGTCCTGAAAGCTAATTAGCCAAAGCACTAGAAGTCGAGATTACTAAGCAGTTACCAGAATTATCAACTAACAAAGCAACAGTAGTCTGAAATGAAACGACGGTTGACAGTGACGGAGATGGATGGGGTGATGGCTAATCAAAACGAGCATCAAAGTAACGTATGGAAGACATTTGGAAATAAATTATCGGCCGGCAGAACATAAGTGGACACTGATTAGCTAATGACGGTCCGAGATTACAAATGAGTCGAAACTATACCATTTCCCGGCCAAGTTGTCCTCTTGGGCAACAGAAATAATCTGAGGGGGCATTCAACATGAGTCTACTCAATTAATTTGTTCCGTGCGTACGCCAGTCACTTGTGCAGGTGTGCGTGTATGGACCGTCGACTTCAGCCAATTGGACCTCAGACGCACTAAGCCATAGGGGGTGTAGATGGGACGCTTCAGCTCTTACGCATGGAACAAATTAATTGAGTAGACTCATGTTGAATGCCCCCTCAGATTATTTCTGTTGCCCAAGAGGACAACTTGGCCGGGAAATGGTGTAGAAGGTAAGCGCGCTTATTAAAGCAAGTTGGACGATGGCCAGAAAGAGGGGAGGGAAAATGTTAGGGGATAACAGTGAAGCTGGGGTGAGACAACAGGGATGGGAAAATGTAGGAGCGACGATAACAATACATAAATACTCGGACAGCAGCGTCCTCACAATGATGCGCTTCATGTAATACAGAAAACTAGATAGAGTCTACTTTCATTTCAGTTCAATGCAAGAATGAGCTTTATGCGCCCAGGAAAGTGAATAAACAGCTGCTACACACACATCTTTGGCAGCGTAAAAAGAATAATGAGAACGACAAGAAAGAATAGAAAGAAAAAGGGACGAAGAATAAAATAATAAAGCAAAGAATAAAGTATACACAAGTAGGGTAACAAGTGGAATGGACAGCAATATGGCTGTTTTGTAAACTTGCTTGTAAGTCCCATAAGGACTGATGTCGCACAAAAAACGCGTCAAACATGTGATCACGCATGAGTGATAGACATTTGTACGAGCATAAGTGGATCAATAACTTTGTCTGGTTGAGGAATTTGACACGCAGTTAGACAGTGCACCATGAAGAGGATGACTTGCATCGGTGAGAATTTTTGAAGCAAGCGTTTTCGCATGAATTGGTACGAGTAGACAACACAAGAATGTCTACTAACGTCGGCTTTGGAATGCCAGTACATCGAGACAGCTGCATGAGTGACCTAGCTAGGACTTTGAAATGCTTCCTTAAGAAACCGGAAAATAGTATAGGGACGCAATAGTTCCAGTGGGGTAAGGCACAAGCGGTGATAAATCGCAGTATTAAGTAGCGGGGGACGGAGCAGGATCGCAACCGAACAGAGTAGAACGAAAGCTTCCCCAATTTTGGGAAAACTTCATTCACATGGAGTGACCAAGAAAGATCAGGGCTGTGTGTGACACCTAGACACTTCATTGATTCGGTGGAGTGCAATCTCATGTCATCTCTCTGAAGTTCAGGGTAATCCACGAGAAGTTGATGATAACGATGGCCTTTGTGTAAAGAAAAATGAACGCCATTGCATTTCAATGCATTGAGCGATAGAGGTGAGCTCGGAACCACAATGCAAGATCTATCAGATAGGTCTGTAATTTGGTTGATAAGGCTACATCGGGGTTTGGATACACAATACCAAGTCGTCCGCGTATTCCAGCATAATCGCTTCATCCGGAGCAGGTAATGAGACGTAAATGAAAAAGAGGTATGGCGACAGTATGGCTCTTGGAAGAACAACGGTGGCTGTGGTGAGTAGCGAGGACCTTTTACGCCCAGTTCGAGTAAACTGAGTACGTCCAGTAAAATAGTGCTTCATTACCTGGATGGTAAAAGATTGTACTCCGGTATCATATAAGCCACAAGAGAAGCATGCGGTTTACCCAGGGGAAATAAAGTTATTCGCAACTTTGAGAACACACAGATGTGCCATCAGAAAAATAATAAATAATAATAAATAATGCGTCAGCTGTACGCCGTAACGGCGCTTCGCTGCCGCGCAACCACCACCAGTCGCGCGCGGGCTGAGTATACCGCGAGGACACCCACCCCTACGCGGATTCGAACCGGTGACCTTATGGTTGCAAGGCAAACGTCCAGACCACTCGGCCACCGGCCGACTGTGCCATCAGAACCACGGCTGTAGTGGCATGAAAAAAAAGATAGTTCAAAAGAATGAAAAGGGAAAAAGGGCATTCATTTCCTTATCTTTTTGAATTTTACACATGCCATTTTGTGATTTTTGTTGGTTTAAAATTAGAATGTGGATAAAAGGGAAATGTTTGAACAGCATTGACACCACTGATTTCGGTTACGAGCCATAGCCTATAAAACTTACAGTCATCAGCAAGTGGTCCCCAACCTGGAAGACGGACAAATCCTGATGAAGCCAAACATGCGGTGACATTCTTGATGTTCCTCTTCAACGTCATAGGTTGTCCACCGCGGCATTTTTCTCCACTCACATCCAGGAATTGCAAACAATGCTCGGTGAGGAAGTCGATTGGTTGGCATGCGCAAAAGGTGACCAAGCCAACGTAAACGGTGTTCCAGAATAATACGCTGGAGACTGGGATTGTTCATTCCAAGTACTCGGCTTCTAACTTCCGAGTTGCTTATGTGGTGTTGCCACCGCACACGAGTGATCGTTCGTAAGCAGCGGTTGTCGAAAGATGCTCGTCTTTTCAGATCTTCTGCACGGATAGGACAGGTCTCGCAGCCGTACAGCATGGACAGTGGCACCGTACACTCTGTCTTTGAGCATTAGTCTGATGTCGAGGCGGCACCACAAGTGCCTCAGATTAGTGAACGCCGGGCGGGATTTAGCGATGTGCTGAAATATTTCATCCCCAACACCACCACCCGCCGTGATGCAACTCCCGAGATAAATGAATCGAGTCGTTTGCTCCAGGCAACCACGTGCAATTGTGAGTGTTAGCACCGGAACTTGCCAATCTCGGAGCAGGGTTTTATACTTGGATGGAGCAAAATACAAATCATAATTAGATGCCTCGGTCGCTAAGCGGTGCAAAAGGTTTTGGATGGCCTGTGGGTCGCTCCCCAGCAAAGCGATGTCATTAGCATTATTCAGGTCGGAAACTCTCTCTCGGAGGAGCAGCTCAACGCCGTAGCTCTCGGCTCTTTCCAGAACGCGGTAGAGAACATCATCGATGGCAAAGTTGAATAAGAACGGTGAGATCGGCCAAACTTGGCGTACTCCGCAGGAAACAGCAAAAGACGTAGAACCCCTTCCATAAGCTTTAACGTTGCCCAATGTGTGGCTATAGAGTTCTTTCAGGATTGTGACAAACTTGTAGGGTACACCGCTTGTTAGCAGACAGTTCCAATGAGATGTCCTATCTATGGATGTCCAAAAACATCACTATTATTAGTCTTCGATGGATGCGACGATGTTTGAGAATTTGACGCAGTGTGAAGATCTGGTCGATGCAATCTCGACCGCTGCGAAAACCGGCTTGCTCCTCGTGAGACAAACGCTCAGGAGTAGCTGAAAGTTTACGCAGCGACACTGACACCAAAACTTTAGAAGCGACCGATATAAATGATATTCCTCGGCAGTTATTGCAATCGTTGCGGGAGCGGTTTTTGTAAATCGGGACCACGATAGATTCGCCCCAAGAATTAGGAATCTTTTCATTGACCCACACTTTCTTGAAAGGCGAGAACAGCTTCCTAATAACTGTATTTCCTCCAAATTTGAATAAGGCCAGAGGAAGGTTGTCAGGGCCTGGGGCTTTGTATGGTTTAAGAGTCTGAATTTCTCTTCAAATTTCAGCCTCGGTGAGAGGATTTGAGCACATGAGCCATGGACCACAAGATAGCAAAGAGGAGTAACCGTTGGTTGAATCGGATAATTAAACTGAAGAGCAAAGTGCTCTGCCCAGCCATCCAGACGTTTGCGTAGATTAGAGACCTTCGTACCGTCCGACGCGCGGACTGCTTCACAGATGGCAGGTGATGTGTATAAAGTGGATCCGATGAGGTAAAGTAATCTGCAGGTGTTTCCAGAAACGGCAGCAGCTTCAATTTCCGTGGCTCGAATGGACAACCATGATTCAATATCGCGGCGAAGACTTGCTGTTAATTATTGAGAAAATGTTCAGTGTGCCCCAAACTGACAAGAATGGAGCGCCAACGATCAAGTAATTCCGAAGATGTCGACGAGATCCAACTTTTAGCTGTTGAACGAACGAGACGACAGGTAAGCAGACCCGCAGAAAACATGACCTGTTGCAAACGCAGCAGGTCAACGTTTAGATGTTGGGGAAAAGTGAGATTATCACGGAGCATCCGTTGATAGTTTACTTGAGCAGCGGAGTCTTACAATTTACCAATGTTCAGGGGAGTCTGTTTGATTCTAGGCGAGATCCCGAAGCGCATGCATACCGTCGCACGTACCAGCGCATAACCAGACTCGATACAACTTGACCAATAAGATCTAGTCTTGAACGCTGCCAAGCCAAGGGTGACTTATTTCGATGTGGTCAATCTGCGACCAATGTTGCGATGACGGAGCACGCCAGGTAGCGTAGTGGTGTCGCGGGTGGCGTAAGTTCAGGTTGGATAGGTACAGATGATGATCGAAGCATAGACTGGGCGGCCTTTCTCCATTATCCGGACGAACATTATCTTATCCATGCGGACCTCCGAGATAGCGTTCGCTTGGCAACAAACGACCAACACAAGCGTTGAAATTTCCTGCCGTAACACTGATATCTGTTTCGTGGGTCATTAAAAGTAAGTCGTGAAAGGTCTGATGGAATAGGTCTTTGACTGTATCCGGGCTACAATCAGTGGGCGTATAGGCGGAGATAACAAAAAGAGTGCGTTTTTCGTCTCGACGCCTGTTAACTTTGGACGAGTCCTGCAGTCGCATAGCGCAGAGGCGACCGCTGATGGGAATCCAGTCAAGAAGGAAGGCTTCGGCTCTGGAACTAAGGGCAATCCCAACAAAAGCTTTCCCAGCTACAGTGGACTCTGCGTTGCCAGAAAGGTGAAGAAGGAAACGGGTGTAGGGTGAAGACAGTTGGTAGACTGTATTCGGGTCTTGAAGTCAGGTTTCAGATAAGCAACAGATATCTATTGCAAGAGATTTCAGCGTGTGAGCGAAACCGGCTTGTCGTCCAATCTGCAATAGGGTATACATGCTGAACGCTCCCAAACTGAACGTTGATTTTGGTTGAATAAGCAGAAGGAAGAGTATGGGATTGTCTTACCACAGTTTGGAGATGTGTGGTTGGTATAGCGACAGTTTCATCAGAGTGCGCGTTGCTGTTCGTAGTTGAGGAGTTAGACGAAAGCGGGAGAGGATGATGAAGAGAAATTGTAGATAAGTGGTGGTGTGTAATTGAGAAGTAATAGTAGCAGAAGGGCAATCCATAATCAGAACGAGCGAGTGTAGTTAAATTCAGTGACGGTTCGTCAGTAAGCGAGATACTACCCAGTTGTCTAGGCCAAGGTAGGTGGGTTACCTTAGGGAACCACGGCCCTGAGACTTTGGCCAAAGTGCTTAACCTACAAGGCTGCAGGGCGAGATAAAGGTTTCGCACCCGTTAGGAGCCGGTGACTGAACATTCGGTTCATATGCCTTTCGGATAGTGAAAATCCATACCAGAGGCCCAACACTCCCGAAGTAAAAGACAGAATCCGATGGTCGGACTGCGTGCCGGCATACACTATCTCCGAGGAAAACAAGGGGTAATGGTGAGTCACATCCGCCACGTCGCAGTGCTGTTAAGCAGACATTTGTCGCTTTTTATAGGGAGAACACTTGCCAGGCGTAAACCCAGCACATCACGGAACACTGCTGAAAGCATTACTGTAGTCGAGAAAACAAATTCACACGGATTTAGTCTCGTAGCCTAAGATAACAAGCTTGTCTTGTAATCTGACGGCGACGATTCGAGCCTGCGTAGGGGCAGGGGGACCCTCGCAGTATCCTTAACCCACGTGTGACCGGTGGTGGTTGCGCGGCAGCGAAGCATCGGTACTGAGTACCGGCATACTGCTGATGCGTTCGTTGTTCGATCTCGTTGTCTGGTGATGCCACCACCAAACGTACAAGGTGGGTTGATACGTCTTGAGTAAACCACAAACTAAGATAAGCGAACTGAAGTGAATCATCTGAAACAGTTTGAGTCAGCATATTTTCACAAACTATCTTCTTGAAGACCATCAACGCGAATGAGATCAAGGCCACTGGCCGGCATTTATTTGAACCTTTCTTTGGCACTTCTCCAACACTTAGTAATTTTACATTCTTCTATGCACAACGTGTACAGGTGAGCAAGAGGTTGGGGGAAGGAATCGGCACACCACTTGGGGACAACAGGAGATGGTTCGTCCGGGCCACTTGCTATGTTGGAATTTAGCTGCAGTAGTTTATTGTTCACAGTACTTCTGTGAACGCCAGATAAAGAAGTTGTGGGATTGTCCATTTTTTTTGGGGGGGGGATGACGAGTAAGAAGGGGAGTTAACATTGAAGCAGCAAAGGTTGTGGTTCAATTCTTCATGGTCCAGGTCTGGATTCAACACTCGGCAAGATTACACTAAGTTGTTTCAGTATCCGCCAGACCTCCCGACAGCTATTATTTCCGAGTATGGTATGGACATATAGAGGGTTTAGGCAGTGAAACTTTATCTTGATAGAAATAGATTCCGCTACAGCGTGGTTTTTTCTTTTGAGCGCATTCTCTTTGAAAATGTATTCCAGTGGACACCAGATATCAAAACAAAAGTTGAAGTAACACGTTAACTAGTTACAGTACATGGATACATCAAGGTCAAGGGATATGCTGAAGATAGTGGATACAATGGTTTCTGAGGTGAACATTGTCTTTTTAAGCCTAAGATCTTTACAGCGAGTAAGCACTATTTGAGTTACATTGATGCAGACGACAGAAGATAAGGACCTTTGAGTGATCGGCACCAGATTGTACATAAGAAAGCACTTAGCACTGTCAACAAATATAATACCTAGGGTTGCTTCGAGTCTAGTGGGGGAATTTACAACACTTAGCAGCCCAAGATCATTGAGATAAGTGGTGTCAAATTTGTTCAAATTAGCAGAAAAAATGCAGAGAGAATAATCAAGTTGGTCAGAACACCAAGTAATCGGTCGGAGACAGTACGCTATTGGACATTAAATGCAGATAGCCTGAGTTGTCAAGACGGGAAGTAGTAGCCTATTCATCTTAAGAAAGAACAAGACAACCGTTACGCAGACATACGGCCTGTCAATCCTTCGGGCATTAGAGTTGAACGTTGCGACGGAACTGAGCTGATACGCTGTCGTGAGCTAAATCACCGAAAAAATGTCTGAAACAGACATCCGGTTGAATCCCACAGGCTGTTGTATAGCTTGTCTTGGTCAGATCACCGAACAGATTGTAGTATGTATCAGGATGTTTGCGTGGTTCTCAGGCTTCAATCGCTAATGAATACGAGCGAACAGAAGATGGGGCAGCATTACTAAATGAATAGGTGATATGTAAATTGAATGATAGTTGCTGCCAGAGAAACGGGACAGCGTGGTCTTATAGGGGACTGTTGGGGATAGGCGTCAGGTGGGTGTGGTGGGAAAATGGTTGCACATGGTTCTACTCCAGTGGCACTTCAGTTGCTGTCAATTAGGCTGTGGAGTCATAGAAGAAAAGTTAGTAATGGACGTCGGGATGGGATGAAGAGGAACATGCGGAAAAGAAAGAAGGAAGGCGCCAGCAGTAGCATGTTTTCGTTTATTCACCTTGCTGTATACAGCAGATAAGGCGACTCTTGATAATCTGAGTGACGGCGGATGCGAGATGCAGTTAGTTGTATATGGGCAGAGATACTGTCTCAACTAAAGCCTTTAGCTCAAAAGCCTGTCCGCAAGGCAGTGAGGATGTTCCAACGATTCGGTTTTACAGAAATGGATGCCACCTCATTTCAAACCCCCAATCTGGACGATCAGCAGACTGAGTTTGACTGACCTACAACCATTAATCAACCTGGTAGAAGTAGCTTTCAAGGAACCCGCAAGCACCACCCAGTTTAGTTCAATGGGTCAAGTAGGCAGGCAAATCGTCGCATCACGTTAAGGTTCAGTCTCGTTGTGACTGGGTAATGCGGTAGACCATCGGGTGAATGTTCGTCACGTAAACTGGCTATGGCGTGTATTTGTATGACCAATGACCGACTAATTGGTTTTGCACTGTATTCTAGTAGTAAGCCTGGTTGAGTGCATTGAATGAGGACGCCCTAATAAGGTGTGATAAACCAACTGAAAGACCAATGAGTTGCAATGGAGAGTACTAAAGGAGGTATACACTGCTGGCTAGACAACCCAACATTGAAAAATTTCAAAGTCGATAGCTCTCCGGCATTCGGTCCTCCGGTTCCGACTGTGGAACAATGCAGTGACCACTTGCAAATATAGTGAAGTAGGTGATTAATACGAAACGGGTAAAGCGTCGAACCATCATCTCAACCTGTTGGGACTCATTAGCATCGGGTATTTCACTCGAAAGGAGATAGCCGTGTCCGGGAGAAAGTAAGAATTGCCTAGGAAATCCACTAGTTTAGCGATTAATCGATTATTAACGATTATCGCAGCGATTTCGAACGTTCCGGAATGCTCTAGTTCTGCAGATGACCAAAAACCACCTGACAACTCGACAAAAAATATGGGGAACCACTAACCTTGGTGGCTGATCTTCCAATTCTAGAAGTTGAAGGTCAGTAAGAGACTTATAAATACAGTCAAGGTCCACAGTAGTTGTACAGTGTTTGTTGCGGCGATTAATACGTTATTTTGTCAAGGTCATTGGCGTTCTGCTTTTTCCTTCGGTTGGGCTAGAAGTTTTGTGGAGCAGTAAATTGTTATTTTTGGAATTGCGTCTAGTGCGAAGATTAGAACAAATGGCGACGGCAAAAATTGGATATGTGATGAATTTTCCTGCTGAACAATTTCAAAAGCTGCTTTTCCAACAGCTAGCTCAAATGGAGGCACAAATGAAAATGATCGAAAATCTGATACAACGCTTGAGTTTGCAGACAAAAGGAGCAGCAGTGCGGGACACGCAGGCGAGTTCTGTTGATCTTCTCACGAACGCGATCACTGAATTCAATTATGACGCGGATTCTGGATGCACATTCGAAGCGTGGTTCAAGCGTTGGGAAGACATGTTCCGGACGGACTTCATTCGTCAGGACGACTCTTGGAAGGTGCGACTGCTACTCCGCAAGCTCGGAATAAGTGAACATTCAAGATCCATAGACCACATTCTTTGCAAACAGCCGAAGGATCGGACGTTTGACGAAGTAGTGTCGCAGCTGAAAGAAGTTTTTAGTGAGTCGGTATCCTTGTTTAGCATTCACTATTAATGCCTGAAAATTGCCAAACAGGAATCGGAAGACTTTGGGGCCCTAGCAGACATGATTAACTGTGAGTGTGAACGTTTTAAACTGTGCGCTTTAACGGATGATCCGTTTAAGTGCCTCGTCTTCGTCAGCTCTCTAATATCCCCCGGTGTTGCTGAGATCCGCACGCGGCATTTAGCTAAGCTGGATCAGGATGCTGAACTGACACTGAAGGCCCTGGTAAAGGAATGAAAACGACTGCTAACTCTAAAACACGACACTGCCATGGTCAAACGAAATCGTCTCACAGCACCAGATAACATGCAACTCGTGAAAAAGGCCAGGACCGTCAACCGAAGCAAACCCTTTAAGAGATCTACGAACAAACCGCCCACAACATGTAGGTCATGCGGCGAATGGCAGTTCGCGCACTTTTATCCGTCCAAACATCATATTTGTCAAACGTGCCATAAGCGTGGACATAAAGAGGAATGCTGCAGTCAGGTCCGGTCGAAGAAAGTGAAGTCTTATCGAAAGGGGAATTCTAGAAAGGATGGCGCTGAGTCTCTGTCCGTAGTTGCCGCATTCCAAAGCAAGTGTAAACCGAGACGACGATTTATCAGTGTGCTGATCAATGGGATCCCAACGAAAATGCAATGTGACAAGGCCTCGGACATCCCGATTATTTCCAGGAGCACATGGAATCACATAAAGAGGCGGAAGAGGGTCGAGGCTCAGAAAGTTGCATATAATGCATCCGGCGGTGTGTTAAACTTTGTGGGCGAACTTATTTGCAAGATTGCTTTCAAAGGTGCGGAAAAGTCGGGAACGTGCTACATTTCAGACCGGCCGAATTTGAATCTTCTTGGTCTCGACTGCATTGAAAAGTTGCAACTTCTCGATGTTCCCTTGAATTAGATCTGAACCGAGTTCGAGCAAGTCCAGACTCATCATCAAAATCCGTTGAAGACATGACACGTACCCTGAAACGAAAATTTGCCTCTGTATTTCAGGATGGCTCGCGTCACTGTACGAAACTCAAGACATCGCTGAGCTTGCGACCAGGTGCTAAACCATTGTTCAAAGCTAAAACACCGGTACCATATGCAGTCATGTCAACCGTTGCTCAAGAAGTCGATCGACTGGAACGTGCCCGAGTCATCACAGTCCTCAACTACTCATCATGGGCCGCACCTATTGTCACAGTGAAGAAAGCAAGTGGCAAGGTTCGCGTCGGCGCTGACTTCTCAACTGGCCTTAACGCCGCGCTGGACGACCACCAGTACCCATTAACTGTGCCGGAAGATATCTTTGCAAAACTGAATGGTGTTAAGTACTTTGATAAGCTTGATCTATCGAATGCCTACCTTCAAGTGGATGTTGACGAAGTCTCGAGGGAGTTGTTGACGATCAACACTCATCGTGGACTATTCTAATACAACCGCTTGCCATTTGGTGTAAAAACGGCGCCAGTCATTTTCCAACACTTGATGAATACCATGCTAGCGGGCGTTTCTGGAACCGCTGCATATCTGGATGATATCATAGTGATGGGTCGAACACCAGAAGAACTATTTAACCGCCTGGACTAAGTGCTTGGTTGTGTACAGTCGTACGGTTTCCGGGTCCGTGAAGATAACTGCATATTTTTTAAGACGATCATCAAATACCTCGGTTTTATCCTCGAAAAGATGGACGTCGACCAGATCCGGAAAACACAGAAGCCATTAGAAAAATGCCTCCACCAACAGGTCTACAGTCCTTGCGTTTCTTTTGTGGGCTCATCAACCACTACAGCTCATTCTTGCCCGAGATGCATCACCTACGTGCCCGTTAAACAAGCTACTAGCCAAAGGCCAAACTTGGAACTGGACATCAGAATGCCAGAATGCCTTCGTACGGGTCAAGACACTGCTGTCCCCAAACTTGCTTTTGATTCATTGTGATCCCTCCAAAGAGATTGTCCTAACCACAGATGCATCAAGCCATGGGATTGGCGCAGTAATTTCACAGACGTACACTGATGGATCTCAGAAAACAATCACCCATGCCACCAGAACACTTACGAAGGCCGAGAGGAATTACAGCAAGATTAAGAAGCATTGGTTATAGTGTACGCGATCAAGAAATTCCACAACATGCTATACGGCCGCCGCTTCAAGCTTGTGACAGATCACAAGCCCTTGCTGGCTATCTTTGGTTCGAAAAAGGGCATCCCGGCCTACATAGCCAACCGGCTACAACGTTGAGCTCTTACCTTAATGGGGTATGATTTCGAGATCCACTACCGGTCGATAATTTCCATTGGCCAAGTGGATGCACTGCCACGCCTAATTGATGCCCACCAGCAAGAACATGAGGACACAATCATTGCCACGGTCGAGATCGAACCTGACGTCAACTTTCTGGTAACTGATGCGTTGCACGGTCTACCAGTTACCGCAGAAGCCGCACGAACCAAAACGCTTCGGGACCCAGTACTCAAGGAAGTTACACAAGTTCACAAAACAAGTTGGCCACGTTCATGTCCATCTGCCGAGTTGCAACAATACTTTTAGAGGAGACACTCGCTCTCTATTGTAAACGACTGCATACTATTTTCGAAAAGAGTGGTCATCCCCAAGGCACTTCAGGAGCGTCTTATTCGGCAGTTCCACGCCGGGCATCCTAGGATCAACCGGACGAAGGCGCTGGAAAGCAGTTATGTATACTGGCCCTTCACGGACAAACAGCTAGAAGATATAGCTAAACGCTGCCAAAAGTGCGCCAATGTCTTAAAAGCGCCACAAAAATCAGAACTCTATTCATGGCCAAAAGCTACTAAGCCATGGTGCCGCATCCATGTCGACTTTGCAGGACCGAGCAACGGCAGAAGTTTCCTCATTATAGTCGACTCATACAGCAAGTGGCCTCATGGATAGCACAACCACCAATGCCACTGTATCAAAACTGCGCCAAATCTTTAGCAGATTCGGCTGTCCTGAGACAATTGTAACTGACAATGGCACTTCGGCAACGTTTACGGAGTTCTGCAAGCAATGCGCTGTCCAGCACATTCACTCGCCACCGTTTCATGCACAGTCGAATGGTCAGGCAGAATGGTTTGTCGATACATTCAAGAGAGCTCTCCACAAATCAAAAGGGGAGAGACGTATAGAGGAGGTGGTTGACCGGTTCCTTTTCCTCTACCGATCAACACCGAATCCACAAGCGCCAGACGGAGTTTCTCCAGCACAAGCCATGATGAACCGGAAGCTCCGCATGCCTTTCGACGCCATCCGACCGCGCTAGGAATCCTCTGTTGGTGAAAGAAACCGCACAATGGAACAGGATTTTAATCGGCGGCATGGAGCAAAGAAGCGATCGTTTACGCTTGGACAGAAGGTGCTAGTACGTGACTATCGGGAAGGCCATGTGAAATGGACGCAAGGGACGGTCAAAAGCAAGCGCGGAAACGTGCTGGTGAGCGCACAGATCTGGGCACGGCATGTAAACCAGTTACGGCCCACATTGTGCCAACCAAAACAAGCAACGAGCACTAACCCCCCGTTCGATTTACTGGTGGAAAGCTTCAACTTGCAGAAGGTAGCAGTGGACGACTGCACACAGTCGAGCAAAGAATCCAGAACCCGGACATCGGAACACAGTTCTCGGGCACTTCTGCCAAGGTGATGGACCGACAGGCAGAGAACACCGTCCCGAAGACTGCAAGTTAATCCTAGACTTTCGCCGTATACCTCAGGATGGGAGGTGTCCGGGAGAAAGTAAGAATTGCCTAGGAAATCCACTAGTTTAGCGATTAATCGATTATTAACGATTATCGCAGCGATTTTGAACGTTCCGGAATGTTCTAGTTCTGCAGACGACTAAAAGCCACCTGACACCTCGGCAGAAGATATGGGGAACCACTAACCTTGGTGGCTAATCTTCCAATTCTAGAAGTCAAAGGTCAGTAAGAGACCTATAAATACAGTCAAGGTCCACAGTAGTTGCACAGTGTTGGTTGGCGACGATTAATACCTTATCTTGTCATGGTCATTGGCGTTCTGCTTTTTTCTTCGGTTGGGCTAGAAGTTTTGTGGAGCAGTAAATTGTTATTTTTGGAATTGCGTCTAGTGAGAAGATTAGAACAAGCCGTAACAAGCGTTTATCATTTTCAGCGGCATAATTTATCTAGCCTTCAAATGAGGGCGTTGTTCAATTTTGGTACCATGGCGGCAAGAATAAATTGGATTTGGCAAACCGCACTGCTGTTTATGGGTAGTGATTAAGGTCTTGTAAGGACGTGAACTACCGTCTCCGATTCCCGAGCTAGTAAAAACGGCTGCAACACAGACGCTAGTCTAGGTTGAACTGATTAATTTACCAAGAAAACGCCACTTCCTTAAAAGGAAGGTCTCGTAATAATAGGAACGGTAGAGGAGCGTCACCTGTTCACTATGAATGAAGTCCAACAATACAAAGTGGACCAAGCTGCACGTTCCAAAACATGGGAGTGACGTTGTTTAAAAGAAATAAACCAATAGGACAAATCAATATGAGATGAGCAAGCAAACCGGACAAAGGGGGTGATTGCAGTTAGCCACTTGCTAAATCAGACAACAAGTCGAAACCAAAAGCGTGAAAAAAAGACTAACAGCGAATGAAAATGTTGAAGAAATGGGGAATGAAAGCGGTAGGTGATATAGTGGTCAGAAGTACTCAGTGAAAGCATGAGAGATGAAAGGTGAACGCTCAAATAGCGGATTCATCATGTAAAATAAAGGCAGCTTAGGATAGACACCGATCTGCTGCTGGTGGCAAATAGTGTGCGATTAAACATGTGAACGGTTTAGGGAGAAAGTGTAGGGATGACGGCTGAGGTTAAGAAAGTCGGAAGAGATTTAGAAAGTGGTGTAAACTGGGTTTGGACAATCTGGAGAGCATTGATAAAGTTCGGGTGAACAGGTTGGACCGTACTAACGTACTTGGACACCAATGACAGGCGAATAACATGGACGTTAAATTGACAGGTCATGTGGTCTATTAACCTAACTAACTCAGCATCCAAGTGAGAAGGAAAACCTTTTGAACAGAGCAGAAAACCAACACTCCGCTGTATAGAGTGAATCGTCCCAGTTTATGGAAAATGGGTCGCCAGTCCACCGCAAAGTTGACGAGTAGTTAAACGAAAAGAAACCATTCACTAAAGGGGATAAGGGCCAATAAATTATCATAATGGAAACGGTTAGATGAGTTATTGCATGGTTAGCGAAATAAGAACTTTCTGAAAAGTGGCATTTACGGTGACGGTTTCAGGCCCTTCGTAATACCAAACAGACAATGCAAGACTGACACGCGATCCTGAGATATGATACAATACGAAATCACATAGGCTAGTGATCAGGAGATCCCATACTTTGCAACGCACCTGTGACCAACTAGAATGATTGGAGGAGCCTCAGTCGGATACATTGCAAAGATTATTTTGATGACATCTCTGAAGGGAGTCAAAAGTACAGAAACATGAATTTACTTAGCCAAAGTATCCAAGGATAAATCGTCATCGTTGAGGCAATTCGTATCACCATGTCCGCGCATATCTACTGCCAAACACTGACACTTCACCTGCTCAGTGATCGTGGCCTATGAGGAGCGATGTTAGGATCATATAAGAGAAGAGTCGGGAACTTACACTTAGCACCGCCCAAGTCAGCGCAGAGAACCCGCCTCCGTGAATGAAGAAAAGGAGCGGTCCTTCCACTCCACGCCGATAGATGCGAAACGTCTGTGACCAAATAGAGTTAAAGAAATGATGAAGGGCCTACCCCAACTTCCAGCTCAATATCATCCTTGATGTTGAAGTATTGATTCCACAGTACTGGCTCGAAAGACTGTAGGTGACTAGATTCACTGAAACAGATGGCATTGAAACAAAATATCAGTGAAAGGCGAAGCGTTACTATCCCATTCACCTAGTGTCTACCACAAACACAATGGGCACAGCCACAATAAGAGCAATGCGTTAAAGTACGTACACATGCTACAAAACAGAGCTCCAAGTCCAGTGACAGATGTCTTAAGACACTATTGTTTGTTTTTGTGCGTTTCGGAGATAAGGAGTAAACAACAACATTAAGGAAGCACTTGTCAAAGCATCCAAAAGAACCTGCTATACTGAGATTGAGAGGATTTGTTCTGTGGCTGGTAGTCATGATTGAATTCTGTTTGTCACAGGAATGGATGTTAAAAGAGCAGGTTAAATGGAATAGGCGATACGCTCAAAATATCCACTGTGAGGGACGGATTTTGTTTAGGAATTTTCGTCGCTAGATTAGGTCAACAGCGCGACATACAAATGGGGGATTGCAAGTCCAGCTGGCGGATGCGACTGCAGGACAAATGCAGATTTGTTTACAACCCTCACATGGAATTTCAAAAGGATTTCCATACATTCTGGGTGGGCTGTGACTGTAACGGGTGGTATCATAGCACTACCATCAATAGCAAGTAAAAAAGAGAACTGTCATCTAAGAAAGCGTAAAATGGGTGCAAGAGAACATATATGAACCACGTATGCATCGATATTCTTTTATATAACAAGCCATACAAATTATCGTCATTTACTACTAGTAGGTGCATCTCTTCATTACGGACACCTAGTGTCAATCGACGCGAGTAATTCCCCGCAAACAACGATGGTCAAACATCTGAACAGGTCTAGGATCTTCGGATGCAAGATGCCAAATAGCACTACTGTGAACAATGAACCCTTTACTATGGTCCTGTATACTCGGTCTTTAAGATTCAAGTGAACTAAGATCGGGTGACAAGTCTGTTACAGATCCATAAATAGAGCTCCACGCACTGCGAGAGCTTCCGATCTCAGGCTGATAGCGATGAACGAATGAGCAACACCGGCGTGATTTCGCTGTAGTAAACAATCGGTGGTACGGCTTTTACGAACACCGAGTTTAGCTCACCAACAACCCATGACACGGTACTGAGATTTCTAGGAAGATAATAATAGCTCGTTCCAATCTCTCGTGAGGAAGATGATGAGGCTCTCCGGTCGATGAATGATGACCTATTTTGAATGACTGGTATTGGTATAGAGGAAGCTATTGCCCAGTAGAGCCCTAAGGTTCGCAAAGGTATGCAAACCACGGTGCCACGTAATTCATAGTGTGCAACAGAAGTTCGGGCAGTAGCATGATGTCAACGTTCGGGCTACCGCTAAACAGTTTAAGGTCACTAGACCAAGAAATTGCTAGCTTGTAAAATAACGCAATATGGAATTTCTGATGTGTCTAAGTGAAAGTCCATAGCAGCAGCTTCGAAATCAGACAGTTCTCCACATGCCAAGAAAAACACTAGACGGTGGTGGCTCTCGTCGGCAGTGCGGATCTATCGGATCCATCAAGATCTGAACCCATGACCTACAGCAGCTTGAACCGTAATCCAGAAACTCACGCCACTAAGCCAAGGGGGACAGCCACAAACTGATGAACAGACATGTTATATCGTAGTTAGTTTGTAAAACAGGACGCTCCATTTGATGCTTTCCTGAGCATGTGGAGGACTATTAGATTTAAAAGCCCCTGTAATGAACTCACAATTAACACAACAATCGTTCAGTCCGTTCGGTTATGGCGATTCGAACGCTCGCTGAGTAAAAAAACAAATAAATGGGGCACAAGCATAATTAATCTGGTCAGATTTTTGCAATTCCGTACCTCCGACCCTACCGTACGGTTGTGGAGCGTGGCCTATTACATCGGTGGATGTGAAGAGGCTAGTTACGTTCGACCACTCGTGCCTTCGAAGTTTGGCTCGTCTGGTGGGAACAACGTGTGAGTGGTGAGCATGCTCGACGAATAGGTTACGGCACAGAAAGAGGAAATGAACCGTTGAGCACCGTTATTTCACATACCATGCGCCGATGGCTGGACCACGTGTTGCGTATGGCAACACACCTACTTCCAGGACGTATGTCGTTTGCGCGCCGTGGGTGCGGATGAAAGGAGAGGTGGCCAAGTTATGACTTGGTCGAAATGTATGAAGGCCCTTAGTTCGAAGTTGGCCTGCTTTGGAGCCTCTCGACTTCCAGGTTGGGGTCAGAAATACGATGAATACATTTGGCTGAATAAACTTATTGATAGAGCTAGGAGCCGAACTCAATTGTGTCAGTGCTTTGAGTATTTCTATCCCCCGTCTACCCCACCAACCAAAATATCATTTCCTAAGCATAATATGACTATTTTTACGGCACAATAGCCAGCTGACAGCTATCCGAAACGATGCCCATCCGTTACTTGTGGTTCAGCTGGTGCGCCTCTATTGCATGTTTTTCTCCTTCATTTCTTATGTATTGTGTCAAAATAGCTGAGGTGTCTTCCACCTCTAGTTAAAGTGTATAATGATGACGACGATCTGGGCGATTTGGGATAAACAGTCTAGTGAATGATATGGATACAGTGTGAAAGGAAGCGGTGGCTTTCCTTGGTAATTATTTTCCCTTACAAAAGCAGCAATGCTTGCCCCGAAGCAGCGAATACGATCTACCATCAATTGAAGCCAACGACCCCTCGCTTCTACTCACTAAAGTATTGAGTTCGAACTAGTGCATACACACATGTATGGGAAACATTGGGTCCGGATTTGGCAACCGGTAAAACCAAGGAACGACAAAACGAACACTATACCAGTGGCTTACAACAAGCGCGACTTGCTGACCTCACCCAGTTGACTAGCGGATGGTTCAGTAAACCAAAAACACTGTTCCCCACCTCTATCCTGACCATGAGCGGTGTAACCGGTAACACAATACTGAAAAACCACGTACCCAACTACATCACACCATACGTAGCCTGAGTCAGCCGTCACGTACGCAGGTCCGATGTATGGAAACGTAAGTCTGTAAATAAGTCATATAGCACAGGACCCACTTCCGATGTTTATACGACCAGTGACAAGATTTAGGTCCAGTTTCTTTCCAACTGGCAGCCAGCAAAGCATCTAGTTTCCAGCGGGTGGGGCAACAGGTTGGTCTGACGCGTACGTCAGGATCCCATAGTAACGATACTCGCTGGTTTTCCGAAACCATGCTCCAGGACGGCAGCACCACGCTCCGGTTAGCGCTGGCCAACGTCAATGCCGTGCTGGTGGATTGGTTTTGGACCACATTCGACCGGTAGTTGTTCGGTTGTAGCACTTCTGTAGAGTCCACTGATGTCGAGAAGATACAGCACACCCGTTAGTTCCACTACAGCGGCACCTAGATATAGCTGTACCTTATTTGAGGACGACCGCTAAGACCAACTTCACTAGATTTTGAGCACAATTTACTGAGCGAAAGCTGCTGTCCTACTTGGAAGCGATTTAGCCACCCGTTAAAGGAGAAAGTCCCCTTGTGTTTGGAACGCCGAAATAAGTCGCCAAGATAATAGAGACAAACTTCTCACATTGTGTCGGGATAATCGTACCACCCAAACAAGCAGCTCAGGTATACACAGGCAGTATACTACTTGGCATCCGCCATAGCTAAAACAAGTGGGTAGACAGCCGAGTGGCCTTTGAGAAATCAATTTAGTTCAGCTATTCAAGCTGCGTCCTACAGAGAGACACGCAGAAACGACTCGACTCATCCTGTCTATCAAACTTCCACGTAATATGCGCTTACACATGATTCTCCCAAGATACTGAGAAAGACCAGGTAGGAAGACGACGTACTCCTTAAGCCAAACAATTCAGATTCGCACTCAACAACCTATAACTGTTCAATCATTACTGCAGTATGCCATACTTGTCAACTCGACGGACAATGAAAAGAAGGGAACCATCCCAATCTGACCAGACCATTTGAAACAACTTTTAACTTGCCTCTGTCTCAGTTCATTGACGAATGTTTCAATTATCAAGATTATCTCCATTGCTCGCTAGAAAAGACCACATCAGCATAGTCAAAGACCTATGATCCCGGCAAAAAAGTGCGATGGATCCAGTTGTCATGACTCACATCACCAGGATAACAATAAATAACGACGGCAAGAAAAGAAGGTTGACTCCAATTGGAGTATAAATGTAATCAAGACAGAAAAGGAAAGACTAAAAGGGATTGAATATAGATGGAAAACCAGATGCGAGAAACTGAATGCAGGAACGCCAATGACGGCGCGACTGCGTCACATTTGCTAAGGTATCCAACCACTGATGTGGACCATCTCGGGACCCCCATGCATGAAGACGGCATGCAACAGGCTGACCGAGTCTCTCGATCAATTCCGTCTTGCCTTTATGCCGCGTAATCGACAGACGAACTCGAGCTTCAGCCCAAGTTGGCGCAGCCAAGGAGTACGACGCGCGCCAAGATACTCGGTCAACGAGTATACGGAGGAAATGAACCAACCAACGTAAGCGATGAGGATTGAACAAACATTGCAACGAGGCACCAGAAGGCTTCTTAGCAAAAACCAATTGGCGGATCTCAGCATTGCTCATCCGGTGTTCCCACCAGATGTGGGCAGTACTACCCAAGCACGGATGATCAAACGCGACCAATCGTTTAATGTCTTCGCTGCGAACTGGCTAGGTCTCTCATCCAGTAACACAGATCTTATCGCAACGTTATACACCCTATCTTCTACGGACAGGCTGATATGCCGCTGTCTCCATAGATGGTTGATCCCCTGGAAAGCCACATGCGCCTTGCTGATACGAGAAGTAACCCCATCAGTGATGTGAGCACCAGAGGTGACACAGCTACCAAGGTACATGAACCGATCCACCAGTGCCAGTGACTGTTCGATGATAGCTAGAACCAGTGGCGTATCGGTCCGGTCCTGAAACATTGCGCTTTGACGGCATAAAGCATGTGCCGAAGGCTTTTATTGAGAATCCTACTCACTTTCCTATCAAAGCCTGGGCAACCTGACGTTATCCAGCTCACGCAATACCATGCAATTTTATCTCCAGTCTCTTGATGCTCCGGCCGTCGCAGAAAATAAGTAGTGGCGAACATTTTGAGAAGCGGGTTAATCTGTCAAAGTTGTCAGGTTTTCTATCGGTCATTGATCGCCATCCTCCCTGGGTCGTACTCATGGATTCGTCCTCACGTTCAGAAGTTGAATGTGAGATCGGAATGTCAAAAATGAATAAGACCGTGGGAGCATATGGACTTCATCCAGCTCTCTACAAATTCGTGGAACGTGCTCTTATGGATGATTTGTATTACTAGTGAAGCTGTGGAAGTAGGAGACTGTCCCAACAGGCTGGAACCACTTCGTTTTAGTTCAAATTTTCAGGGGAGGCCGCCGTTCGGAATGCAGCAACCGTATAGTAATCAGCCTGAGCTCTACTGCACCTAGGTTACTTGCTTCTGTTCTCCTCCATAGACTGACTGGCACTCGTGAAAATCAGATTCGTGAGGAGCGAGCCGCGTTTCATCGAAGTCGCGGTTGTATTGAGCACATCTTCAGATTATGTTAACTGTTAGAGAAGCGCCATATCTATTGGCGACCTACAGCAGTCTTGCTCCCAAACATAAACGATGTCTTCGATTCGATCGATCGATGTGCCATTTTGGGCCGTATACTCAAGGAAAATGTGTCCGAAAGAAGGCAAACATTAGCAGACCGCTTTACGCGCGGCCGGGACAGAGTGAGTGTAGCGACTTGGAGATTTCCCTGTATGATGTGTAAAATATTACCATCTGTACCAAGGGAAATTAAGCGGCGTGTCCGTCGCTTGTTGAGCACTATTGCTTATATCTATACAATTCCGGAATTCGGCCGCCGGAATCAAGCTCCAGTGCTACCGGAACGTCCCTTCTTTCATCTCCTTAGCTAACTTCATAGGGTGCCCTTTTTAGCATAGCAAGCCTGTATGTTTCGGCACTAAACGTACACCTCGCCCTATTTTTACTTGTTTTTCATCCTCCATTAATTTGATTGTGCGCATATAGCATCCGTCTATCGATTCCGCTATATGAGAGTTTACGACAAGCCATCACCACCTTAAAATACCTACAGTGAAGTGAGACAAGCATGCTCGCCGTCACCTTGACTTTTAACCATGTCAAAGAAGAGGTCATAAAAACTGCGTTCGTTGGGAAAGAGTTGCAAGGTGAGAAGCTGTGCCCAGGTGTTTGGGGCTGTTATCTGAGGGGTAATGGCTGATTAGGACGTGGGACAGTGAAAGCCGCAAGGAAGCTGTCTCGCTGAAATCCCTTATCATTGCACGATAGCTAGGTGTTTGTGATGGTAAGGTTGTTAACACGACATATAAACGCCCTGACCCTGAATGTGTGCATAGGGCATTAAGGCTTTCCGGTAAATCCCTCCTTCTCTCCCTTTTAGTATTCTTTATTTCATAGGTCATCACAGTTGTATGGCAGTGAAGCATCAGTTCAAATGGCCGATGTGCTGTCTTTTTGTAGTTTGCTGCTACCAAGTAACTGGCATTTTGACTAAGAGTGAATCCTTATCTGTGACGGCTCACAAACGTACCAAACAGTCCTGGATAAATTACCGCAGCGGTGCATTTAATCCTACTGTGTGATTGCGAATCTTAGTCTATGAAAGCGATCGTCGCCGTCTTCGCAGCTTAGCTCGTCAGCAGCAGCAACAGTACATCAACCATTCGAACTCATGCTTCGCTGTCGCACAACCACAGTGACCTTCAAAACGAAGAACAATAAGATCAAGAGAAAGGAAACCTGGCGTAAAACCATAATATCCTAAACAAATGTGATTACACCGTGTAAACAACATACCATCACAGACAGCTGGCTACCGCGCCAAGATGACGCAGGATCGGCGAGACAGCTTGCTTGCAGCTTTCACTGCTCCGCATCATAAACAGATATTACCACGCAGGTAACTCAGCACCAAACACACTTTAAATGGGCAGTCCGAATAGGAGAAGACAACAGACACGCCACTGGTATGGACTGCGAGGCATGTCCAGTAAACTCTCAAACCAAGCACAAGGCAATTCAAGTGGACTACAGTCTGGAAGGCGAGACGGAAGGAGGGCACCGAGTTTGATCATCAGTGACTTCATTTCAGGCTGGCGAGGTTAATTTTTGCCCATATCGGGCATTGCATCATCCTACATCTGGCAAACAAAACAAGGCGCTCCTCGATAAGCAGTGATCAGGCATAAGCAGAACGTGCCCAAACCAACACAATTTATTCACTGACAACTGTTGTTGTAAGGAACTAGCATCATTAACACTACCTAGTACTCACGTGCGCACATCGTTGTTGCGGACACGCTGGTGCCATCCGACACCACCAATGCTTCGCAGACAACGATGATCAAAGACTTGAAGGCGCCTCAGATCTTCAGACCGAAGGGGCCAAGTCTCACTACCATACAGCAGAACGGCCCTCACTGTGGGAGGGAAACTCCCTTCTGTCGCCAAAGATGATGCAGGTTCAAGAACGCAGTTCTGGCCTTTGAAATGTGTAAGCTGAAATCAGTTTTTACGCACCCATCGTTGCTGATGCAGCTGCCAAGATAAGTGAAGTGATCAACCACCTCGAGTTCCTCGTTAGCAGGAATCAAGGGGTCATAAAGTGGCTGGTGGACCTGCAGCAACACTTTGCACTTTGAAGATGCGAAGAGCATACCAAATAATGGGACCACTCTAAACAGGCTATTCAGGGTTGATCGTGCCGCCACAACATCGTCGAAAAGCAAAACGATATTATCCGCATAATCAAGATCAAAAAATCTCTCACCAGGCAGGACATCGTGAGATTCCGCAAGGGAACACTCCATGACAGAATCCACGACGAAAGTAAACAAAAATGGGGAAATCGGACAACCCTTACGAAAACCACTTGTGATCGGAAAGCTATCCGACAGGTCACGGTAGACCCTGATGCGGCGTGTAGTGTTGGAGTATAGAGCACGAAAAATGTTCACATATTTCGTGGGAACACCTTTACGCGCAAGTATTTCGAACAGAATCGATCGATCGACTGAATCGAAGGCACTCTAAAAATCAAGGAACACAGCTATTGTCGATCTGCGGTATGAGTGGCGCTGCTCTAGCACCTGCCGCAAAGTGGATATATGGTCTATACAGCCACGTCCTGGGCGGAAACCGGCTTGCTCTTCACTAATCCGAGATCCCCGTTCCACAGTGAAGCGAGGAACGAGAACCGAAGCCAGTAATTTTGTCACAGCTAGCGTTAGGCTAGTACCCCTGTGCTTAGCGCAGTCTGTGCAACTGCCCTTCTTGTATATTGCCACTATAATCGATTTGCTCCAATTAGCCGGGACACTCTTCCTTCCAGACACGTTCGAATAGGGAGGTCAGTGCTTTGCAGAGGACCTCACATCCATCCTTAAATAGTGAAGGTGGGAGGGAATCCGGGCCAGCGGCACGAAAACGATTGAGGGCTGTGATCGCGTTTCGGACCTTGGCCTCCGACGGAGGCTCTATACTAATCGCCCATGGTTCGTCCTGCATCACCTGAGTAGGAAGAGGTCCGGTAAAAGGGGCCAGTTAAACTGAGCTTGAAAGTGTTCCGCCCAACGAGCCATACGGCGCTGCTTATTGTGTATCAGCGTACCCGCGCTGTCTCTGATTGTCTCACTGATGCCTGGTTTCCTGGGATCAGTGGTGCGGATCAGCTGGAAGAGCTTGCGGTAATTGGCTACTGCTCCTGCCTCCTCCATTTCTTGAACCCTCATGGTCCACCAGACTTCCTTGTCAGAACGTAAGCTCCGCTTTAGTTAGCACCTAATATCCCGTCTAGTCACATTGTGCTCAGAGCCAGCCAGGAGGTCCCTTCTGGATTCCAACACGTTCACCAACCTTTCGGATATCAAGTGACTGGTGCAGTGACGATTGATAGTGCCACAAGCAGATGCGCCTGCATCGTCCATGGCGGCCGAGATCCTATTCCACTGAAGCTGTGCCATTAGGACAAGACAGCGAAAGTTCGGTACGCAGTGCGTCTTGATAGGCTTACCTGCTCGAGGGCTGAGACACCTTCCCAGTTGCCAATCGGAGGGGACGCTTTGGTGCACCTACCGGTAAAGTTCATGGAGAAACGACAGCGCACCAAGGCATGATCAGAGTCGACACAGGTACTCCAATACGAGCGGCAATACAGGGTGGAACCACCCCGTCTGTAACTTATGGCCATGTGGTCAATTTGGGTCCAGCACTGGCAAGCTACAGGAAGACGCCAAGTGGCACTTCGGCGCCCACGGTGTCTAAAAGCAGTGCTACTAAGAAACAACTGGTGCGCCGCACACAGCTGCAGCAGACGCTCGTCGTTGTCAGTCCGTTCGGAGTTAAGTCCATAATTACCAACAAGGTGAGCTTCTGAAAAGCTCAGACACCCTACTTGTGCGTTCAAATCCGCCACAAGAAACTATGTTATCGAACTAGTAGCACTGCGTAGTAGCAGGTTCAGTTTGTGATAGAACGTGTCCTTGACAGCAGCATAAGTGGAAACCACAAACAGCGTTCTGTACTACTTCGTGATTAAACCTTGGTCGATCTCGTTAAACGGGGTGTACATAAACGGCTGTTCACTGGAATTCAGTCAACTAACGATGGCTCAGCCTTGGAGCTTAGAATGATAACTGCACTTGCTTGCCCGTGAGTGCTGTATCGGCATCCCTGGATGCGTGCAACCAATAACGAGAGGATAAGGCAAGTGCAATTAATTCAACAACCCCATTAGGGTCATTGATCCTAGTTTCGGACAAACAACACACATCAATACCCAGTGTGTCCAAGGAGCATGCGAGTGCAGCCTGTTGACCTATTTGTCTTAGAGTGCGAACGTTGAACACCCCCATGGAAAGTGGACAGCGTGGCCTTACAAGGGGCTGTTGCCGATAGGCGTCCGATGGGTACAGTGGGAAGGTGACTGCAGATGGTTCTACTCCAGTGGCACTTCGGTTGTTGTCAATTAAGCTGGGAATTATAGAAGGAAGGTTAGTAATGGGGGTCAAGATGGGAGGAAGAGAAACAGGTGGAAGAGAAAGAAGGGAGGCACCAGTAGTAGCATGTTTTCGCTTATATGCCCTGCTGTACGCAGCAGATAAGGCGACCCTTGATAATCAGCGCGACGGTCGATGCAGGATGAAGTTTATGCTTGAAGAAAATTTCATGGTTGTATATAGGCTGAGATTTTGTCAGGGCGCCCAGACCTAGACAGGAGGACGATTAGAGTCCTTATCCGAAGCCTTTGGCTCAAAAGCCTGTCTGCAAGGCAGTGGGGAGTTGGCAAGGATATAGTTTTACAGAAATTTCAAACCCTCAACCTGGAGGACCAGGAGACCGAGTTTGTCTGACCTCACAACATTGACCAACCTGGTAGGAGGAGCTCTCAAGGGACCCGGAAGCACCATATAGTATAGTTCAATGGGTCAAGAAGGTAGGCAAACCGTCGCACTACGTCAAGGTCCAGTCTCGCTGCAACGGATAAATAAGATCAACTAGCTATTAACTAAGCAGTACATCAACGCCTGCATCGTGAGGCTCCGCAAGGGAATATTCCATAATGGAAGGTACGACGGAACTGAACAAAAATGGGGAAATTGTACGACCATGATGAACGCCACTTGTTGTTGGAAAGGCATCCGACTGATCACCCTAGAACATGAAGCAGCCTGTGGTGTTCGAGTAAAGGACACGTAAAGTGTTCACATATTTCATGGACACACCTTTCTGTACAATTGTTTAGAAGGCATCGATCGAATGGATTGTACACAGTCATTGTCGGCCTATGGCGCGTGTGGCGCTACTCCAGCATCTGCCGCGGAGTGAATAAGTGGTCTGTACAGCCCCTTCCTAGGCGTAAATCTATGTGCTTCTCATTAATCCGTGGTTCTTGCTCCGCAATGAGGCGACGAACGAGAATTGAGGTCAGTAATTTCGTCACGACTGATGTTAGCTTGAGACCCCTGTGGTCAGCAGTCGATGCGACTGCCCTTCTTGTAAATCGCCACTATAATTGATTCCCCCCGGTTTGCTGGAGCGGCTTTTACCTGCCAGACCTGTTCGAACAGGGAGGTCAGTGTTTGCTTAGGACTTTGCCACCATCCCTAAATATTGTGAGTGTAAGGAAATCCGGGATAGTAGCACGAAAACGATTAGGAGCAGCGATCGCGTTTCGGACCTCAGCTTCCGAAGGAGTCTCTAAACTAACCGGCTATGGATTAGCCTGCAACACCTGAGTAGGAAAAGGTCTGGTAGCGGGGGGCCAACTAGGATGCTCTGAAAAGTACCCCGCCCAAAGAGACCATATGGCGATCCTCATTGTGAATCGGGGGACTCGCACTGTCTATGATGGTCTAGCTGACTCCTGGTTTGCTTGGACCAATAGCATAGATCCGCAGCTTAGCTCACATCTGGTGAGAACACTGCGTGAGTAAACAGTGCGTTAAGCGTCGCGTATTTAGTGCAGGAATAGCGAGTGAACCGCTTATCACCGTTATTTCACGGACCAGGCTCTGAGGGCTCGGCCACTTGTTGCGCATGCCAGCACACCGATTCCCGCGACGTGCGCTATTTGCATGACCAGGGTCTGAGTAGAAGAAGAGGAGGGAAGGCTAAGCGATGACATCATCAAGAAGAATGAAGGCTCTCAATTCGAAGTTGGCGCCCGCTGGGGTCTCCCGACTGCTGAGGTGAGATTCGGATGACGATAAGCATGTTTGGTTGGACATACTTGTTGACATGTCGAAGACTCGGCCCCAACGGCGTTTATGTTGTGAGTTACTTTTACAATCCAACCCGCGTATTTTCCATGTACAAGCACGCTCTCGCAAGTGATGCATAATATGATATTGGGCAGCGTATTACTTTTTGCTTTGTATATTGCATTCTGCTGTGTACTACATTTCGCATTTTTACATATCATATTATTTGGTATTTCAGCACCTTGGCGTGTTTCTGACCTTCAGCTAACGTGTAAGGAATGTACGTGTGTATCTGCCCTGCTTCACGCAGCAGACAAGGCGATCTTTGTAAATCTATGTGAAAGACAGTGCAGAATGTTGTTGAAGTTTGAGGAAGTAACTAAGGTTGTAAGTGGACTGAGAGATTGCAGGGCGCCCAGACCTGGCCAGGGGAATGAATAAAGTCCTTAATCAAAGCCGTTTGTTTAGAAGTCTGTCCGCAAGGTAACGGGGTGGTGGTAATGATTTGATTGTAAAGTAATGGACTTCATTCAGTTTCCAAGCTCCAATCTATAGAATCAAAAGAGTAACCATGAATCAACATGGTAGGTGGAGTTGGCTGCTCACGAATCTTAGAGCCATAGTGGCCAAGGCGTCAACCTTTGAACACTAGGCCTAGAGGTCCAACCCAGATCAGGTTATCTCTATCTGATGAGTCCAAAGGTGGACGAAACCGGTTATGCGGTGTCAGGGTTGGGAGGAGCAACACCGAACTACCAATTCGGAAAAGGTCCTTGTGATAGTAATGACCGAGGTCTATTTCAAAGAGGATAGAGGTCTGAATAGAGATTGCGAGTCACAATCCAACCACACAGCGGGTACACTAAATACCACATGGTAGATGGAGCTCTAAAGTGACCCAGGGGCACCACCCAATATGGCTCAATGAGTTGAAGACGTGCGCAAATGGTCGCACCGCGTTAAGGTTCAGTCACTTTGCGACTGCCCTCATCAATATGCTTCTTATTTGCCATGGTTTCGGTAATTTTGAAGACTCCGGATATAACATACAAATACATATACAAGTATGTAGGTATCCAGCATAAAAGAAAACGAGTATCAGTAGGATGTCGCAACACGAGAGAAAGTGTTCGTAGAATGGTTGACTCACTTGGAAGAAATTTCCCTTCTTGTGTTAGTAGTAGTGCTTTCAGGAAGCATAGTCAAAATGCTCGGAGAGTAAAGATCAAATAGTTTTGAAAACAATAAGGACTCAATACAGCCTTCTTAGCCTACACGCAACCTAAAAAGGACGGTAGAGAGAAACATATGGCTATAGGTGAATAAAAAACGCACGGAAATCAAAGGAACAAATTATTCCTGAGAAGCATGCAGAAGTTATCATCAACAGCAGTACATCAGCTATTTGAACTGACGCTTCGCTGCCATACAACCACAATGACCTGTGGAACAAAGAATAATAAGAGGGAGAGAAAGGGGACTTACCGGGAAACATTAGTGCCCTAAGCAAATACGGCAGGTATAAAACCGCTGTACTTTATCCGGAAGTGGTGCTCGGTTTCATCAACTAAACCCATGAAAACGAGTGCACGCCAGGGTAAGAGGACAGTGGACGAAAAGTAGAGACGGGATGTTGAACTGACAAGGCTCGAATGGATAAGCGTAATCAAAAGAAAGTCTATTCCGCATGTTTATGAAAAGATACAACTCCTTTCTTTATAGACTGGTGCTCACAGTGTTTGAATCTGGCAGAAGATATACGAGCTCAGCCGCCGTCAAAATGGTATGTACTGGCAGATGTACCGGCTAGCCGGTTGGCCCGTGGAGAGCGCGGTAAACAACGGTATATCGCATTCAGCCACAGTAGGCTTACAAACAACGTTACAGTGACAGTTTTCTGACATGTGCCTAAAATGTAAGAGATGCCTTTTATAGAAAGGCATCAGCAGTACGCCAGTACTGATGTTTCGCTGCTGCGCAATCACTACTAGTCACACGTGGGCTAGGGATACTGCAAGGGTCGAGGACATTCGATGATCTGGATCATGGCATTCTACTGCACAAACCACGGAATTATGGAATCGACGATCCCGTTCTGGGCTGGATAGGTAATTGCTCGTTCGACGTCATCTGAGAGTGAGGGCTCGTGGTATCTTATGCGAACCAAGCTAAGTGTAGTGCGGCGTACCTCAGAGCTCGGTGTTTGGGCCTTGCCTGTGCCTTGTCTTCATAAATGACCTCGCGACTGTGCTATCTTTAAATTCCCCACTATTCACCGATGATCAAAAGATATGGCGTGTTATCACTACAGTGGAGGATTACACAACCCTGCAAGCTGATCTGGATAAAGTACACACATGGTCCACCGAAAACATGCGGTAACTCAATGCACCCGAGTGCAAAGTTCTGAGCATACGCCATCAGAGAACTCCTGACTATCGAATAAGGCCACAAATTCTACAGTGCGCTTATCATGAGTGCGGTCTCTGTGTGCTAGTGCAAAAATGACTTAGGTTCTTCGAAACTGAAAAGGCATCACAAAAGGCAAATAAGTACTTCGGTTTCCTCTGTAAGGCGTTCAAAAATCTCGATGTCTTTCGACAATGCTTGGCACGTAAGTAAGCCGCATGCAGAATACGCTATCCAAGTGTGGCAACCCTGACAGAAGCACCATCACACCGCAGTCAATATTGCATAATACAGGGAGACAAAAAACGTCAAAAGTTTGTCGCACCTACTCCACCAACCAAAACTGAAAACCCTAAAAGTGTACAGCATACGTTATGTGGGTTCACGGGGCAATCTTATAACGGTGTACCAGAACCATAAGAGACCTAACCACACTTGCCACCATCGGTTGAAACCCAGCAAAACATATCTCTGGGGGCCAACAGTTTAGGCTAGCCACATAATACAGCTGGCTGAAATGTTTATGAAACTTGTTCGCCCTCCAAATGTCACATCCCTGGAACGCTCTCCCAGCGTATGGAAGTAATGCCACCAGCTTATCACCATCCAAAAAAGTACTTTACGACACATTGACATTATGTAATATAACCCATGACCATTAGACAATTAAATTAGTGAGGAACAAACAGTGGACGGTGCCATAAGTCTCTTAAACCTCGGGCAGGAACACACATCTGTGTTACCGCAAACCACTTGGTGCACCATGTATCGACATTGTGTTTTTGTCCAGTACTTTTCACTCCAACCATTCTATGGGATTTACAAAGCATTATTAGTATTATTATACACGCTAGCTGCAGGTTTAAAACACCTCAGCTATGGTGCCGCAATACAAAAGAGAAAAAGTGAAACAGTGGCATGCCGGCTGAGTCACCAATAACGGATGGACATCGTTCCGGAGAGCTAACAGTCGGCAATTTTGCCATAAAAAGTCATATACTGCCTATTAACTGAGCTCGTGATTGGAGTGGGAAGCTAAGCGGAGGGAGGGGGGACAAAGGAACTCGTAAGACCAACGCCACTGAGGTCTGCTCCTTGCCATGTCAAGAAGTGAATCCAACCAAACGTGCTCAACATCTTTCGAATCCCAACAGGGGAGCCGAGTGGCTCCAACCTAGGCCAACTTCGAAATAAGGGCCTTCATTCATCTTGACCAAGTCATCGTTTGGTCACCTTTCCTTTTTTCATCCGAACCCCAGGCGCGCAAACAACGCAAGTCGCGGGAATCGGTGCACTGGCATGCGCAAAACGTGGCCCAGCCATCGGAGCCTTGTGCGTGGACTTACCAAGCACTTATTTTTATACCCGGGATAAATTATTGCTCAATTGTCCATCTTTTTCCAGATGTGCGTCAGTGGCTCTACTAACTTTGATTGCAACCAGGCTTCTTACAAAGTTAAGTAAAATAAAAAGCAGGACAGTGTGCCTCTGATGAGAAGGTACTGATACGGTGTACACTGAGTCACACAGAACTGCGATTAGGGACAAACTGACTTAATCAACCCACGATCATTTTCATGATACGTAGTTGAGTGGAAACAAAGGTCTGGCAATCAAATGATCCAATAGTTTATTATGTACAGCAGCAGGCTTGCATGTTTCTCAAAGTATTGTAAACTAATGGAGACGCCAGAAAAGCAGATTATCGATGGGTGATATAGCGGACAAAGCAGTAGTACGGCCAGTTATGCAAAATATAGCAATATATAGCTCAATGAGTTGAAGATACGCAAACCGTCGTACTGCATTAAAGTCGTCTCGTAGCGACAGGACTTGTGACGAGACTGAACCTTAACGTGGTGCAACGGCTTGCGTACCTCCGTGACCCATTGAGCTACGCTGGATGACATTTCCTAAGTGACTTCAGAGCCATTCACTCCAGACAAGTCACTGGCTAGGGCAACAGATTAGCTCAGCCAATGACATCTTCCCACAAAACCTAACCATGGAAGGTAACAGGTTTACGGGTTATAAGCTTACAGTTAGATTGACGTAGAGCACGAGCGCCACGCATTGTCTTCGAAGGTGATAAAGCACCTTGTGGCGCTCAAGGTTCGCAACCGCCCGCCTCAAACAAGACAACCCCTGGTCAAATTAGAGCAAACGTGCAAACTTAGAGTGGCCGTGGCCACAGCTGCGTAACATGGTTGGCGGCATCCGGTTTCGGATTTGCCTGTCACTGTGGCAAGCCACAGGACGCCTGCGCCTACAGAGGGACCATGGATGGCTTGCGCTGCACCACCCACAGCTCCAACCACATACGCCATATCCAGTGTAAACCCGAAGGAATAAGACCGGGAGGCATGCGGATGGGAACCACGTTTCATCAACGGAGCCGGCCCACACTCCTTCACAGGCAAACACAAGCACGCTGTATTTGGGGAATCAACCGCACACAAGGCGGTGGCTGGACCGTAGTCCGCTCCACACTGAGTGCATGGAACCGCTCTTTGAGCCTAGCACGGCCACAAGAACCGTGCACCCCGTCCCCTCCAGCAACGACCAACTGTCTCCTGGAGCCAGTACGAACGATGTAGTGGGTAATAGACAGGTAGGCACCTTGTCAACATACACATCAAGCGCAACCATACCGGGGATATAAAACAACACCCATTCACTTTAAACGACAAGCTGAAATAAAATAAATCCAATAATGCATACAGATAAGGTGGCATAACTCTTCGCTAAATTACCATATGAAGTAAGTTGGTTAGCAACAAATCCGTGATAAGTAAGAAATGTCCACAAGTTACTTAAAATGCTACAAACGCAACAAAATTACCGAAGATAAGCGCAATTAGTGCAAGCAACGTGGCCAGTTAATAGAACATTATTCAGGGAGGCAGAACAAACCAAAGAAAGCGGAATGAAATTAATCCAGCTTAAAAAGACCTAGTTTAAGTGTAAGTTGGTTTAGCCCAACTGCGGTGAAGAAGCATCAAGAATGCAACATCAGTCTCAGCACGGTCATAAAACACATGTTCATTGTTCTAAATCTTCAAGGCTGTATGCGACAGACCACAAGCAGATCCAAACGGGTCTCTGCGATGACAATACCAAGCTGGAATTGCTCCCCAATACCTTGTGGGTTCGCCTATTGAGCCAAAAGCCCAGGATGGAGTCCCACAAGCAAACCCTCATGCAGCCCACTGACTTATACAGTTCAACCTGCTATTGCGACAAATTGTCTATGGCCACCAGCCGAACACATCCCCAACGTTTTCTTTTATGAGTAATGTCACTATGCATGAGGCTGACAATGGCAACCACCCGTTCAAAGGGGACCAATCTATAAATAAATAAATAAATAAATGGTTGGCGGCATCCGGTTTCGGATTTGCCTGTCACGGTGGCAAGCCACAGGACGCCTGCGCCTACAGAGGGACCATGGATGGCTTGCGCTGCACCACCCACAACTCCATCCACACACCCCATATCCAGTGTAAACCCGAAGGAATAAGACCGGGAGGCATGTGGATGGGAACCACGTTTCATCAACGGAGCCGGCCCACACTCCTTCACATGCAAACACAAGCACGCTGTAGTTGGGTATCAATCGCACATAAGGCGGTGGTTGGGCCGTAATCCGCTCCACACTGAGTGCATGGAACCACTCTTCGAGCCTAACACGGCCACAAGAACCGTGCACCCCGTTCCCTTCAGCAACGACCAACTGTCTCCTGAAGACAGTATGGACGAGGCAGTGGGTAATAGACAGGTAGGTACTTTGCAACCTTGCACATCAAGCGCAGCCACACCGAGGATATCAAACAACAGCCAATCACTTGAGAAAAAGATAACCAAGAAAATAAATCGAGTAATGCATTAAGAAACGGTGACATAACTCTTAAGTTAGTGAGCATATGAAGTAAGTTCTTTACCAACGAATACGACGTAAGTTCACGAGGTCAAGAAGTTTATTTTACTGAAATGCTACAAACACGAAAATGTTATCGAATTAATTACAAGTGGCTTAAGTGACGTGTGTAAGTGTATAGAAGAGAGTATAAGTAGGCATTTATATGGGAAAGAAAAGCATTAGGACAAAATTGAAAACCCACCACCTGAAACATATAGACTTAGCATGCAAGCACGCTGTTAGTAAATCGAATGCAGCGTTCCACACAAGCGCTGCGCTATATATATAATCTTGAATACTTGACCGTCGGCCGAAAGCATTTCGCGCCTGGCTTGCAATCCTTAGGTCACCGGGTTGAATCCGCGTAGGGTCGGGCATCCTCGCGGTATACTCAGCAAAGAGGCGACCGGTGGTCGCAGGGCAGCGAAGCGTCGGTACACGGTGCCGGAGTACTGCAGATGACTTTGACTGACTGAATACTTGACCAAAAGTACAATCGGCAGTGTCAAAACATGGGGATATATACAATACAAGAATGGGGAACAGAAAGAAAAAAGTGTAATACTGTAGTTGTGGGGCAGTCTTACATATCCGTCATTGTGCACGGTTCCTTGCTATGTCCAAGAGGGCTTCCAACCATAAGCGCTCGTGATTCTTGCGCTCAAAGCCAGGGAACGGACAGCGCTCGACCGCAGCCAATTTTGAAGTCAGCGTCAACATACTTTTGGGTCAAGTCATTTGTTGGCCACCATTTCGCGCGCGAAGAGGGCATAACGAGCTAGAAGCTTAATGGGAATGCGAAGCACGTGCCCAAACCACCAAAGCCTGGTCAGAAAACTTATGCAGCTCGGCGGCCTGCAAAATCTGTCTGATCTGAAAACTATACGACAAACATCCTCATTATTAATGTGATGTTGCCACCTTACACCATGAATGCTCCGAAGGCAACGGGTGCTCGAAAACAGAACCTCTGAACGTCCTTTGCAGGAACAGGTTACCTCGCAACCGTATGGCAAAACAGCTCTTACCGCGGCATTGCAGACTCCGCCATTCAGAAAGACACAGGACGCGTCGAGACCAGAGATAACAGAGATAAACAGAAGCAACCTGGACCTTAGAGACGCGCAGATGTCATCCGTTAAACTGTTAGCATTGAAGAAGCGGCCGAAGTAAACAAACTTGTTTGCAAATTCCAGAAAATGACCTGAAAGGGTAAGGGTAGGAGCAGCTCTTAAACAGTCTTGTAGGAAGCTATTACAAATTGATGAGGCGGAGGTCATTCCAAACTGGGAGATAGACACCTACAAAATACAGGGTGGCGCACGGAATGTCAAACCATTTGTTTTGTTCATTACACGTATTTATCATCAAAATATCACAAAATTAGTGCAGAACTAATTGTATGAGCATGGAAATTCAGTTCAATGTAATATGTATTCAATGTGGTCAAGACTTTATTTTACGTTTTCCATGTTTCCAGGAGTGCGGACACTTGGTTTGCGCCGCTGATTCTTCTTCACTACAGAGCCAGTTGTTTCAAATTGACGATACAATCTCTGAATAGTCTGTGTACATGGAGCCCATTTTGTACGGAAGTGTGCAATCAAACGCCTTAGTATCGATACAAAACTTTTCATTTCTGTAAAAACATTACATCTTTCACCTGTTCAACACTCAATCTGCTCTAATGAGCCATCTTAAAAATTGCGTTTGGCGCCAAGAGAATATTCCATACTGATTTCCGGTGACATTTACCGGATTTTCCATAAATTAAAATACATGAATACGAGTTGTCGACATTGAATCTATAAGATTACGTGTGTAAGGAACAAAACAAGTGGTATGACATTTCGTGCGCCACTCTGTATATAGCACATTTTGATCGACGTGTAAGGGATCGAAAAATACAGCGATGTCGTCTGTATATTCAAAATCGCGGTCATTATCATCATCATTATACACGTTAGCTAGAGGTGTAAAACACATCAGCCACTGTACCGCAATACATAAAGGAAAAAAAGAAGGGCAATGGTTGCATGCCAGCTGCGCTATCAGCAACGGATGTGCATCGTTCCAAAAACCACCGGCCGGATATTAGACAACAAAAAATTATTATGTAAAATTGTATTATGTAATGAACTGAGATCGTGGGGAGGGACAAAGAAACTCACAGCAGGAACGCACTGAAGTCTGCTCTTAGCCATATCAGCAAGTGTATCCAGCCAAACGTCTTTTGGACCGCAACCAGGGAGCTGAGACGCTCCAACCGAGGCCAGCACCGAAGTGAGGGCCTTCATTCCTCTCGACCAAGTCATCGCTTGACCACCCCTCCTCTTCTTCCATCCACACCCCCGGCGCGCAAACAACGCACGTCGCGGGAGTCGGTGGGCTGGCATGCGTAACATGTGGCCGAGCCATCGGAGCCTGTTGCGTGAAATGACGTTGCTGAGCGGTTCAGTTCCTTTTCCTGTGCCATAAACAAGGCGTCGAACACGCTCGTTGCTCACGCGGTGTTCCCACCAGATGTGAGCCAAACTGCGAAGGCACCGATGGTCGAACGTAACTAGCCTCTTTATGTCCGCTGATCTAAGGGGCCAGGTTTCGCAACCGTACAGTAGGGTCGAACGTACCGCTGCATTGTACACTCTACCCTTCAGGGCGAGAGTGATGTCGCGCCGGCGCCATAGGGGGCGAAGGTTAGCAAAAGCACCTCGAGCTTTTGCTATACGGTTCATGATCTCATCTTCAATCCCACGGCAGCTGATATAACTTTCTAGGTAGTTGAATTTCTAAACGACTTCTAGCTGATCCCCACCAAAGATCACCGCAGAACATGGTCCAGGCCAATCTTGGAGGAATGCTTTGCACTTCGAGAGTGCGAAGCAAAGCTCGAAGTGACCAATAGCCAGTGTTAACCTGTCAGGTGCGGCTTGGCACGTCTGGAAGCTGTCACAGATGAGGGAAATATCGTCGGAATACTCCAAGTCGAGAAGTCGTTCTCCTGGGTGCAGCTCCACATCTAAGTCGTGTCCTGTAAATGCGATCTCCATAACTTCGTCAATAGCGAAGTTAAAGAGGAAAGGTGACAGCGAGTATCCTTGTATCAAACCGCTGGAGATATTGGTGGGCGGCGACGGCTTGCCGTAATCCCTCACTCTGCCTGTGCTACGCGCGTATAATGCCCGAATAATATTTACATATTTCTCGGGCACACCTTTCCCTGTGTAAACAGTCGCAAAGGGCACATCGATCAACCGAATCAAAGGCACCTTTGATGTCGAGGAACACGACTACGGTGGGCCGCCAATATGTGTGACGGTGCTCCAACAATTGACGAAGTGAAGATGTGGTCAATGCAGCCACGACCCCGACGAAACCCGGCTTGCTCCTCACGAAGCTGACCTTCACGAGCGCCAGTCAGTCTGTGAAGGAGTACAGAGGCAAGTAATTTGGAGGCGATGGGGATCAGACTGATTCCTCTATGGTTGCCGCATTCCGAACGCGAGCCTCCTTTGAAGATCGGGACTATAACGGAGCGGCTCCAGTCGGTTGGGACAACTTCATGCACCCACAGTTTCACTAGTAATTCTTGTAAATCATCAACAAGAGCAGGGCCACCGAATTTGAAGAGGGCTGGATGAAGATCATCTGGTCCCGCGGCTTTATTTAACTTCAACAGTCCGATCTCACGTTCGACTTCTGAGCGAGAAGGCGAATACAGAGGGACAGCCCATGGAGCAGAGCGATCACTGGCCGGTGAGGAATCGAACTATACTGGCCGATTAAATTGCTTTTCAAAATGCTCATCCCAACGCTCCAAACATTTTGACAAATTGTGGATAGGCTGTCCACTCTTGTCGTAAATTGTTTCACTAACACCAAGTCTCCTGCTGCCCGTTTTCCGTATGCCTTAATAACTTCCGATGGTTACCAAGGGCAGCGGCAACTTCCATCTCTGATGTACAATGAGACCACCAGGATTCGCGGTCTCTCTTCAGACTAGCACGGAGTTTTGCCCGGAGCCTTTTGCAAGTTTCATTTTATTCGCTTCCAGCCGAAATATGCCGACGAGCATCGATAAGTTCCAGAGACCGCGAAGAGACTCAATGTCCATATTGACTATTAGACTTACCACATGAGGATTTGTCTGCTAGTAGTAAGGTCTGGTAAACATGCGACCAGTGACCATCAACTGTCTCCAGTGAGCGCTTACTCAATCCGCATGTCAGCGTATTTCGATACGCATTCAGAACAGCTGGCTTCGACAGTTGACTGGTGTCAATGCGCTCAGAGTTGTCGTGGGCGTGCGTCAAAACGCATCCGCATGCCAGCACATACAAATGCATGGTCGGTGTCTACATATGTGCTCCAAATAGAGCGACAGTTCTGGATGCAGTCTCTGCAGCGGTAACTGATTGTAATGTGATCGATTTGCGTCTAAGGCTGGTGGGCGCAGTTGGTCCCCCGGAAGAACCTCAACGCCGCTTGATTCGCAAATCGCTAGAATGCTCTCCAGGATGTCATCTGTAGCGAAATGCAACAGGAAAGGTGATGCTGGGCAGCCCTATCTCACGCTATCGGTAACAGTAAAGGTAATCGAAAGTCCGTCGTACACCCGCACTCGACGAGGTTCGAGAATAGTTGGCTCGAAAAATGTTGGCATACTTCTGCGGCATTCCCTTCACTACAGACAAATGCAGAGAGAGGCTCGATCAACTGCGTCAAATGCGGCTCGTAGGACTAAGAGAACGATTCTTGGGCGGCAGTACGTTTAACTAAACTCGCGTATTTGGCGGAGCGTAAAGATGTGATCGATGCAACTCTAGCCGGGGCAAATTCCAGCTTGCACTTCTCGTAGATTTTGTTCGTGTACCATACTGAGTCTCCTTAAAAACAGACCGGCGAGCATTTTGTATGCAACGCAGATGAGACTAGTCCCTCCATGGTTAGCGCTAACTGGTCGCGCACTCTTTATGAAAACGAACACAATTTCCGGTAGGCTCCAGAAGGAATCGTTTCAGTGAACCAAACCACTTAGAGGAGTATAGTTAACTCCCGAACAAGGGATGAGCCTTCATCCATGAAAAGAGCTGGAGGGACTTACTCTGGTCCAAGAGCTTTGTAGCGCTTTAGGAGACGAAGCTCGGTCTCAGATGGTGGTGAAGCGCCCACAAAGCAATCAGCATTCTGGATTGTCGAGTGAATCCTTGCCAGTGCTGCTGTCCAGTTAAACAGCTTTTCAAAATGTTCGGCCCAACTCACAAGTCGACGTTATTGATAGTGAATGAAAGAATGAATCGTCAGCTGTACACCACAACGGCACTTCGCTGCCGCGCCACCACCATCACTCGCGCGTGGGTTGAATGTACAACGAAGACGCCCGCGTCCCACAGGGATTCGAACCGGTGACTTTATGATTGCAAGTCAGGCGTGCAGATCACTCGGCCACTGGCCGACAGTGAATTGGCTCGTCATTGGTTTCGCATAAAACTTTGCTTACAAACGGCCTTTTGCCGCCAGTAGATCGGAACAAGAGGGAATGCCTTAGGGAAATTAAGCGGGGTGGCCGTTTGCTTTATCTCAATGACCCGCTACGTTCACCGGATCTTGCGGTCTTCCCAGAGGAGTTCGGCGTTGGTTGCCCTATGCGGTGTGTAGTACCCAAAGCCAGCAGGAATTGCTCGAAGAGATTCAAGAAGCTGAAAGGATCGTGCATAGATCCAGTATTTGACAAAACTACTCGTGACATCACAGACCAGGGTCACAGAGTCGTGCATGATGCTGCGGATGTGCTCAATGCATTTCAACGTCTGAGCGTGAGGTGCTGTTGAGATTTGAGGTCAAAACGTCAAAAATAATGCTGAGAGCGCTTAGGTCAGGAAACTTAGCCACATCAAGCTGTTTCCGGCAACACTGATCGTAGCCAACAAAATGAAGAGTGATCTTGGCACATTCAAGCGCGTGACGCGAAATGAGGTGAATACTCCAAATCGGTCTGCAATCTTGTATGCAGCCTCGCCAGTGATAACTGATGGCGATGCCATAAATTTGTGTCCATGGATGGCCAGGTGATGGAGGCCTCCAGGTGGCGTGTTGGCGCCACGATCGCCGAAAACTAGTACTCGGCAGGAAGAAACGTTAATCGGAGTAAAGCTGATGTAGGCAATCTCCGTTGTCTGAATTTGAATACTACGACCATGTTGACCCCCGAGTTCACACTCGTCAAACCTAAGTCTACCGCCCTGCAGGTTTAAAGCCCTGACAAGCAAAACGGTGCCCGTACGGCGTTTTTTCGGTCGGACAGTTGACAGTAGTACTCATCTTTAACCGACTCGGGGCTGCAGTCTGTGGGAGCGTACGCTGCTACAATAAACATGCAGTCTGTTAGCTCTGCAGCTAGAGAGTCGTGCTGAGGTTTCAAGTCGGATCGCGTAATGACTCCTGTTGACATGGACTTAGTTTAGGCGCGTGGTCTCAGCCCGTGTGCTCAGGGAAATCCCACGCCGGCAAGACGAGCGGCTTCGACGGTCGAGTCTCTAGATAAGCGCAGTGTGGCAACACCAGAGTAACTCGCAGGTGGTGAAACTAGGCGTAGCGTCTTGCTAGAGTCCTGTAATCGGGTTTCAGAGAAGCACCAGAAGTCAGTGGCAGTAGTGTCAAGCGCGTGGACAAGGGTCGCTTGTGATCCGATTTGTCTCAGCGTCCGAACGTTATGGGTTGCCAGCTTGAATTAGGAAAGCTTCGAAGTCGCGTTGGACTAACAGGTGTCTATTCGTTATCGCTGCATATGCACCGACAAACTGTAGCGATGACTCGGTAAAAGACGACTTCTATCGCTAACTGAACGAAATCCTTAGCCACAGAAGTAGCTCGGACACTGTAGTGCTGGCCGGAGATCTGAACGCTCAAGTTGGAAAATTATCCAAAGATGAGCTGCATCTGGGCGGCCAACATGGTATAGGCTGCCGTAATGATAACGGTGAGCGGTGACTTCTTTTGTGTGAGGATGCTCGCTTATTTCTTCCCAGCACTAATTTCAGACACAGCACCCGCCGAAGGGTGACTTGGCGCCCACCAGCCTCGAACCAGCTATGGACGCAAACCGATCACATTGCGATAAGTTACCGATGGAGAGGCTGCGTCCAGAACTGTCACCCGATATGGAGCACAGGTGTTGACATCGATCATGCACTTGTATGTGCTGACCTGCGGATGCGCTTTGGCAGACGCCCACGACGACGGCGTGAGCGCATTGACACCAGACAACTGGCGAAGTCAGCTGTCATGAATGCCTATCAAATTACGCAGTCATCCGAATTCGATAAACGCTCACTGAATGCAAATGAAGCTCCCTGGTCTCATATTCACCAGCCCTTACTTGCAGCAGGCAAATCCTCATGTGGTATGTCTAATCACCAACATGGACATTGGGTCTCTTCGCAGTCTCTGGAACTTATAGATGCTCGACGGCATATTCCGGCTGGAAGCGAACACAATGAAACTCGCAAAGAGCTCCGGGCAAAACTCCGTGCTAGCCTGAAGAAAGACTGTGAATCCTGGTGGTTTCATCGTGCAACAGAGATGGAAATGGCCGCTGCCCTTGGTAACCATCGTGAGTTATTCCGTCCGATACGGGAAACGGGCAGCAGGAGACCTGGTGTTAGTGAAACTATACGTGACGAGAGTGGACAGCCTATTCACAACTTATCAAAACGCTTGGAACGTTGGGCTGAGCATTTTGAAAGGCAATTTAATTGGTAGGAATGGTTAGATTTCTCGCCGGCCACTGATCGCCCCGCTCCCTGGGCTGTCCCTTTGGATCCACCCTCTCGCTTAGAAGTCGAACGTGAGATCGGACTGTTGAAGTTAAATAAAGCCGCGGGACCTGATGATCTTCCTCCAGCCCTCTTCAAATTCGGGGGACCTGCTCTTGTGGATGATTTACACGAGTTACTAGTGAAACTGCGGGTCCAGGAAACTGTCCTAACCGACTGCTACCGCTCCGTCATACCTCCAATTTTCAAGGGAAGCTCACGATCGGAATGCGGTAACCATAGAGGAATCAGTCTGATCTCCATCGACTTCAAATTGCTTGCCTCTGTCATTCTTCACAGACTGACTGCCACTCGTGAAAGCCAGATTCGTGAAGAGCAAGCTGGATTTCGTCGAGGTCGTGGCTGCATTGACCACATCTTCACCTTGCGTCAGTTGTTGGAGCACCGTCACATATATTGGCAGCCCACCGTTATCGTGTTCCTCGATATCAAAGGTACATTCGATTCGGTGGATAGACATGCACTCTGGGAATGTCTACTCAGGAAAGGTGTACCTGAGAAATATGTGAATATTATCCGAGCATTATATGCGCGTAGCTCGGGCAGAGTGAGGGCTTACGGCAAGTTGTCGTCGCCCTTTAATATCTTCAGCGGCGTGAGACAAGGATGCCCGCTGTCACCTTACCTCTTCAACTTCGCTGTTGACGAAGTCATGGAAATCGCGTTTACAGGACACGACTTAGAAGGTGTGGAGCTACTCCACGGAGAACGACTTCTTGATTTAGAGTATGCTGATGATATTGCCCTAACCCGTGACAGCTCACAAACATGCCAAGCAGCACTGGACAGATTAGCACTGGCTGGCCGTCATTTCGGGCTTTGCTTCGCACCCTCGAAGTGCAAAGCGTTTCTCCAAGATTGGTCTGGACCGCCTCCTAAGCTGACCCTTGGTGGGGATCAGCTAGAAGTCTTTCAAAAATTCAAGTATCTGGGAAGTTGTGTCAGCGCCCGTGGGATTGAAGAGGAAATCACGAATCGTATAGCAAAAGCTCGGGGCGCTTTTGCTAACCATCGCCCCCTATGGTGCCGGCGCGACATCATTCTCCTACTGAAGGGTAGAGTGTACAATGCAGCAGTACGTTCGACCCTACTGTACGGCTGTGAAACCTGGCCGCTTAAAGCAGCGGACCTGAAGAGGCTAGTTATGTTCGACCACCGGTGGGAACACCGCGTGAGCAACGAGCATGTTCGACGCCTTGTTTATGGCACAGGAAAAGGAACTGAACAGCTCAGCACCGTTATTTCACGCATCAGGCTCCGATGGCTCGCCCACGTGTGACGTATGCCAGCCCATCACCTCCCGCGACTTGCGTTGTTTGCGCGCCGGGGGTGTGGATGGAAGAAGAGGAGGGGTGGTCAAGCGATGACTTGGTCGAGAGGAATGAAGACCCTCACTTCTGAGCTGGCCTCGGTTGGAGCGTCTCGGCTCCCTAGTTGGGGTCCGAAAGACCATGAACACGTTTGGTTGGACACACTTGTTGATATGACAAGGAGCCGACCTCAGTGGTGTTCGTGCTATGAGTTTCTTTGTCCCACCCTATCCCTCTTAGCCTCCCCCTCCAACCACGATCTCATTATTTAGCCTTATATAATTTTGCATGGTAAGTCTTTTTTGGTGCACAGCAGCCGGCTGGTAGCTTACCGGAACGATGCCCACCTGTTACCGGTAGCTTGCACCAGTTGCATTTTTTCTCCTTTTTTTCTATTTGTTGCGGCACAGCAGCTGAGGTGTTCCCCACCTCTAGCTAACGTGTATGATGATGATGATTGAATTGGGAAAGGAGCGCCAGAAAAGCGTCAGACCTAAGTTCCTGTTCCGTACAGCAGGAATACTTGTCCAATGCAGCACAGTTCTGTGGACTCGAAAGCGGAGGGAGATTGCAGATGATGGGAGAGTTGAACAAAAATGAAACAAAGTAACTAAACGGTGGTGCGACAGAACAAAATATAGAATGTTCGGCCACCAGTATCTTGGCCGAAAGCAGCATTTCCAGAGATAAGAGAGCGAGCGCAGAGTCGGTGAAAGATTAATCCATGTTTCGTTCCCCTACCTTGTGGGTCACTGTTGAGTCAGGGGCTAGAGATAGTGCACCTAGAAAAATCCCTTTAGGAATGGGCAGACGTAGAGTATCATCTACCTTCTCCATTTCGAACATACTCTATTTTCATTTTCTTATTTCTTCCACCCCGCCACCCTCGTCTTCCCCGTTCATGTAGCAAGACTGTCGCTGACCTCGAAGCTGCTGTCATCGACATATGTAGCTATTACACCAAACCTAGTTTCATTTCATACTGATGCTTTCAATGTCCGCAATCTGGTTCAAAACGGCCAACAGGCAGCACCAACTCTCACTCTTCCATCTCTTGGTATTGATGTGTGCTATGGCTCTGAAACACGCATGCAAAATGATTGCGTAATGACGAATCTTCGACGTCCTGGTTGTGAATCTGCTGACCATGACGACACTTCGCGTCTGTGAGCCAATGACCCCAGGCATTTACGATGTTGGTTTCATCCTCAGCAAAGATATATAAAACAATTTACTAGACTGGATGCCACATCTGTGATGTCCGACTTCGAACTTTTATTGGAGTTAATGAACAACGTCCGAAGACAAGGTGCTTTTTCCTTGCCTCAGTTTATGCCCCTACTAAATGCAGTTCAGAAGGTATAAGTAATGATTTCTAACAGCCCACAACTCTTCTTCGCGTGGCGAAGAACACTGATATCTTGCTTGTTGCTTGTGACATGAATGCCCAGGTGGGTCGTTTTTCAGACTCTGAACAACACCTGGGACGCCGCTTCGTAGTCGATGCGCACCGTACGAATATCGGTGGTCGATTTCTGCAACTGCACGCCGACCACAACCTTTACCTTAGCAGCACCGCTTTCCAGCACGAACGTTCGCTCCGCGTCACCTGGCACTCACCGAATTCCTCGACGACCTGGACCCAAATGGACAACCAGAGACGACGCATATCAGTCCAAGACTACCGGTTAATTTGGAAAAGATGCCTAGATTCTGACTATACACTAGTGCGCGTAAGCCTGGCGGTCACTCTTCCAGCCTCAAAGAAACGTCTAACTTCTAACCTTCCTGTTTGCAATTTGAACTCGCGGTATGCAGTTCATCAACATCCTGACGAACTGACCCACCGATTGTCAGTGATGAATGAGGTTGGTAAGCCGAACGATGATTGATATTGTTTCAAGTGTACCATGTAGGATGGTTTTGAGGCCCGTTGTGGGCCCTACTTGAGACGTCCTAACCATGAATGGATCACGGAGGTATCGATCAGTTTAATCGAAACACGGAAACAGGTGCCCATAGGCACTGTGTTTCAGCATGTCCGTAGCCCCCCGAAACGACGACAGATAAGAAATATCCGCAACGACCGGGATCGTTGGTGGGTGGCAAATGCCCGGTAGATGGAGAAAGCCATGTCATTGGGAACAGCCGAATATTATTCCAGCTCATCCGAAGCACGGGTCCGAGAAAGCAAGCAGTTAGCGAGATAATAGCTGAGAAAAATGGACAGTTGACCCATTCGCAGCCACGCTGGGTGGAACGTTTTGTAAAGCTGGCCAGCAGGCCTGCTGCGACTGCTGCTTGCCGAATTGCCTTAGTCAACGTGGGAAGTCGATGACACACTTCCCACTTTGAAAGAGATTAGACATAAGCTCGCAATGTTGAAATGAAACAAGGCTCATGAACCGGACGACTTCCTCCATCTTTGCTGAAAGATAGTGGTGCTTCTGCATTCTAGATTCGCTTCACTATTTCATACAATTTTGGACACTGAAGGAGTACCTTCAGGCAAGCGATTGTCCACTGTTCTGTCCATGTTCTAGAACGGCCAGCGATCTTTATCCGAAAAGCATAGGCATCAGTTGCATTTCAATTTCTCACGGATTTCATTCCTGGACGATTTACTGGTCCCCTTGAGAAAGCCAAGCTGGCTTCCGCTCTGTTAGTGGTTGTAGCGATCACGTTTACTCTTCTCCATGTGTTAGAGCAGCGACACTTCCATACGACCGACTAAAGTTTTCCTTGACTTGAAAGCTGCCTTTGTTGATCACGCGAGTTTGTGGCACTACCTACCCATGAAGAGCGTAACAGATAGACTCCAGAGGCCGAGTAACGGTCAACAGAAAGCTGTCTCCTGAGTTCCCACGGTTCGCCACGGTTGTCCCATATCTCCCAGCCTCTCCAACTGTGTAATCGAAATGGTCATGAATGACTTAGTACTTTCAGACTCCACCGGATTGGAAGTTCTGTCAGGTGACCGACTAACAAACCTGAAGTATGCGGACGACATAACTCTTCTTGGGTCTGACGCAGTGACTATACGAACACTACTGGACAGAGTGGCGCATAGCGCTATACACTCCGGAATGTGCTTCGCACTTTCAAAGTGCAAAGTACTGCTGCAAGACTGGATCGGCACACCTTCGGTTTTAGCTATCAGCGAACAGCCACTTGAAGTAGTGGATCGGTTCACTTACCTTGGTATTTCTATCACCTCTGGCTGTCATATTACTTTGATAGTTACTTTGCTTATAAGCGAGGCCCGTGTGTCTTTCCAAAGACTCAACCATCTATAGAGACGGCGACATACCAGCCTGTCAGCGAGAGGTAGGGTTTAAGACGCTGCAATAAGGCCGATTCGCGGCGAAGATATCAAACGCTTGGCTGTGTTTGATCACCGGTGCTTGTGGAGTATTGCTCACGTATAGTGGGAACAACGGGTAAGCAATGCAGGAAGCTTTTGGTGCCTTACTCGAATGTTTGGTTTATCTTAACCGCTCCTCCGTATGACCCTTGACCGATCACCTCGGTGTGCATTATGCACCAATGTCGCGTCAAAGTAGGCGAAAACGCGAGGTGGCCAGCCCATGGCGTGGCAGGAAAGATTGACAAAATTGACCGAGATACTTGGTCAGACATGTGCATGCTGTCTTCGTGGATGGAGGCCTCGAGATGGTCCACAACTGTTTTACTGTCAAGGTCATGGTGTGCCGTCGTGTTTCGAATCACAAGCTTGCTTCCCGATACCTTGGCTTGTAAACAGTGATTGCAGAACACTGTGGTTACAAATCCGACTAACTTTCGTAGTGTCAGGCTTCGTATAGCGATATCCTACGAGTTTCGTTCATTAGAGACTCAGATGCATCAAACTTGGACACAGTGTTTGAAGAACACTGTGCCAGTGCTCAAATAAAGCGGAACCTCGTACATACGGATTTCTCGTCCTGCACGCCGGTCCCGGTGCTTCTACCTTGAGTGGTTGCCGCTAGCCACATTCATCTGGGTGTGTTCGTTCCGATACTTTATGTGTATTATCGTTGCCGTTGTCGTTAGTTGCATAGTGCTATGCACCTTTTGTGGGTTTCGATTGTAGTCTCGCGTACTCAATATTTAAATTATCTTCCGGTCTTTTGTCACAGCGGGTACGTACGCGTAATTTTTGTCACTGGATACCCAGTTTTATTACCATACAAATTTGCTTGGTAATCTCGGATTTATTTTGGATTCCCAAGTTGTTTGTAAATGTGGAGATGCTTGTGACGCTGCAGTTACAGGGAGAAGTCAGTGTGACAGATGCCTGTTGTTGTGGTATAACAACTGTTCTAGATTAGATCAGAAAGCAATCGATGTGTACACTTGTTTTCCTAGAATGAATTACGTTTGTTTGTACTGTGTTCGTTTAGCTGACAGTTGCGCACGCATTCTAAGTGTTCGACTGGTGGACCCACCCGTTGGGAATGCTGTCGATGGGAACTGTTTGCAATGATCCAACGCCGCAGAGCTGTCAATTCAAGAGCAGAGATCACTCATTGACGTTTTAAAGGTATGGATTGAATAAATACAGTCTTCTTCAGCCATATGCGTAAAACGAAAATTGTATCGGGCCGTTAAAGGAAAGTGTTATCTACAATTCCGAGAAGCCAAGAATACGTGAGGCTAAAATTCAACGCGATCTGGATAGAAGATGAATGCAGGATACTCTTCGCGTTGTTGGGCTACCGCTGCAGGTATATATATGACTTGATGTACTGGTAGCCCGGGTTGATCGTTCTTCGGTTCAATTGTTCGCCCACAACCGCATCAGAAAAGATGAGCGATGTATCAACGAGCATCGGACTAGTTGTCTGGGAGTTATTGGACAACAGTTAACAGAACAGCTCAGCTTGTTAATAGAGCGCAGAGTGGAGAATACCAGGAAAAGAAAACAAGAGGCATTAAAGAATAATTTTTGTAAGTTGACTAACGCCAATACCGAAACTAATTACAATGACTGGATCCGAAATCTATCCAATAGACCACTATCCGAAGCAGAAAAGCAAGTCCTCACAAAAGGACTCAATTACAATTTCAATGATGCTACAACTATGGATTTCCTGTCCGGATTCGAAAGTGCAATCAAGTCCAGCGGGCTTGACGATTATACGCAGAAACAGTTGAGAGCTACAATTATTCCAGTTGTAGCACGTAACAAGCAACACACTTCTCTATCTCAACAGGAAATGGATGCAATAAAGGCCTTGAAAGCTGATGAATCCATGGACATTTCACCTTTAGACAAGGGGCACATGACGGTTATATTGAATAAAACAGATTAGGTCGAGAAAGTAAAACAGCTTCTGAGCGATACAGCAACCTACCGCCGCATCGAAAACAATCCAACAACCCAAATGACAAACAAATTAAACAGAACGTTGAAATTACTCCAGAAACGGAACCAAATCACAAAGGAAGATCGTACCCGAATGTTGGTCCGCGATCCGAACATAGCGCAATTCTACGGGCTTCCAAAAATATATAAAGACGGTTCACCACTAAGACCGACCGTATCGCTCCCGAGTACACCTACGTACAAGCTAGCAAGAGAGTTTTGGAGACGTCTCAAGCACCTAATAATTGGATCACAGCACTCTATACATAGCGCACAACAATTTCTGGAGAGGATCAAAGGTATAAGAGTAAATCATGACGAGATAATGGTATCGTTCGACGTGACCGCACTCTTTACGTCTGTCAACTTACAGACCGCAAAGCAAGCAATCATCGAACGGCTGGACCAAAGTGAGAAAACAATCGGAAAGCTGACGACTGAAAATCTGTGCAAGCTACTTGATCTATGCCTCGCGACCTACTTCGCCTTTGATGGACAGATCTATGAGCAGGTGAAAGGAGCCCCAATGGGATCCCCTGTGTCAGGACTCGTTGCAGAAATAGTAATGCAGAAACTTGAAGAGGATGTACTGCCCATAATCAACCCAAAGTTGTGGATCCGATACGTCGATGATACATTCGTGATACTGAAACGTAGTCAAGTAGCGGCTGCATACGAGTTACTCAATAACACCATGGAAGACATCCATTTTACGATGGAATCGGAGATAAAAGACCAACTCCCATTTTTGGATGTGTTAGTCACCAGGACGATTGACGGAGCGTTGCAAACATCGGTTTACAGAAAAGGAACACACACCGACCAGATTCTAAACTACTACAGTAATCACCCGATTCGCGGTTCATATGCCTTTCGTTCGGCTGGCTGCCAAACAGGGGCCTAATAGTTCTAGTAATTCCGTGTCCATCTGAAGAATTAAAATGCCCCAGCGACGCGAAACAAGAGGCAGTGACTTTGTTTAGTGGAGAGTCATATCCACCAGGTGGGAGTGTTGTTACACGGACATGTGGCATCTAATAGGGGGAACGCTTGCCAGGCGAAAACCCACCATGTCCTGAAACACTGTGGCGGAACCTTTTGTTGGAAAGGATAGACGCCGAACCACCCAGGTGGCACCATGAAGTTGTTCGGCAAGCCAGTCCGCTATTGTTCCCTAGGTATATAAATGACTTGGCACGTCTCCTTGAAAACGCTTGCTATATCTGCGGACGGTGTAAAACTCGCAAACAAGTGCAATCATAACGCGTTATCTAATGACCTTGCATTGTGGCGAGGTGGTCGTTCATGTGGGACTTGCTTCTTATTGTCAAAAGATGTTAACTATCATCCACCAGCGTCGAAGGAGTTACAGTACAAACTACTGGCAGTACGCTGTCGTTGGGTTGGGTCGATGAAGCACGTAATCTGATTATGATGATGACGAATAACTTAAAACCATCAGTACAGTGTTGCGCAACTAAAAGCATTTCCCAAGCAAAATAATGCTACATTTCTTAAACCATTTTTCAGGGCAGGAACTGTGTGATCGGAGGTTGGAAAAACTTGAGTGGTTTCGGTACGTTCCGTGGTACAAATTGTACGCAGCAACGGTTGCGTAGCGACATTGCCAAGGTGGCTGAATGTGTAAAAATGGTAAACTAGGTTTCAGATGGCTTGGGTAATGACGTAGTATTTGAGTTACGATGCTCTAGTAATGATACCCTGTATTGGTACATGTGTGAGTGTTTTTTTGTTTTTTCGGTCGCCATACTGGTTTTTCCTGCTAGCGCCATGGTTGTCGATGATAATGAGCTGTTCAGGTCTATGGTTATTGGGAAGTATGGAAGTGTGGGGACCTTGTGAAGCGGTTGGAACGTTTTCAGATTGCGACGGCGACTTGTTTTTCCCGTGCATCTTCCAAGTCTGCTGCGGCATACCTTCGTGGAAGGAGGAAGCCGGTTCCCGATGAGGAATGCTGCGGTTACATCCTGTACCGTTGCGTTCATCGTAAACGTTCAGCACCAAGTGGCAAGCGGTAAGTTGTGTAATTTATTTGCATCAAGGCTACTAACGCCTGTAGATACAAATCCTACGATTGCAAGGCTCGGTTCTCCGTGGTTTTTAAAGACGGGAAATATGTGGGGAGTTACGTCATGACGCATAGTCATGATTTTCACTTGGGCGACCCATGGTTGTATGCACCGAACCGACGTCTTTCTCAGGAGCAAGAGAGGGAAGTTCTGCGTTTGATGGATAGTTTCCATAGCACCCCGGATTTGCGTCGTTTTATTTACTTGGAGTACGGAAAAAGGGTAACTCGTCTTGACCTGGATAATTTGCGCATTCGTCATCGGAATGCGAATGCTTGTGAAGTGTCAGACGTGGCAGCGATGTTGCAAGGACACGGTGCATGTCGGTGGGTGTCGGAGGGTAGTCAGATACGTTATGTTTTTTGCTCTCCATCGTTAGTTGGCGGCATTGTAAATCGTTATGGTGGGGTGCTGTTATGCGATGCCACCCATCAACTGAATTATGGCGGCTACATTTTGTGGCACTGCATGCTGGTGGATGTCACAGGTCTGGGTATTTCCTTTTTCTACGCCCTATTACCGGATGAGACAGCCTACAGCTATGGGCAAGCGGTTGAGGCGATGCGGGATATGGTGCCTAGCACCTTACGTTGCCACACAGTGGTGATGGATAAAGGCGCCGCTCAGATCCGCGCGTTCATACGATTTTATCCGAACGCAAGGTTGCTTTTTGTCGTTACCACGTTAAAGTGGACATGTCTCGACGTTGCTGCCGCTTACGCGGGATCTCTGATCCGCGTAGAATGCAAGTACGAGGTTGGCTGCATAACCTCATATACACTAGTGACGCCTCGGTATTTGAAAGGATATTGAACGCGGTAGGCAGGGCGTCTCCTGCTTTGTACGGTTATTTGTGCGCGACGTGGAATCCCCACGCCGACTCTTGGGCGGCACACAGTCTCAGGGATACTATTCTTCTTGGTTGCCACACCACGAACAGGGTAGAGAATGAAAACAGACATTTAAAGGAATACCTGTCGGTGAGGTCCTCCCTACTCACCCTGTTCAATTGCGTGGTTGATAGGGTCAACACACTGGTGCACCAAAGGAACAGCATACTAGGTAGGCGGTGCATGAGCGCAATTGCTGTTCCATCTGAGGTGTTCTCAGTGGATTCCGTATTCTCCAAACTAAGTGACTTTGCGGGCGATGTTTTCATGGAGCATTTCCGTACGTCGACGGTTCTAAGTTGTAGGGCTGATGGGCCTTACTGGTTGGTTACCTGTCCTCGTTCGACATTGCGTCGAGTGTACATAACGCGGGGCAGTGAATGCGATTTTGAGTTTAATCGGCAGTGGCGGCTGCCATGTGCTCACATTTGTTATGTGGCGGCGCGTCACACTCACGCTGCGCGGAACATACTCCATGGATGTCTCTGGATCGCACCCTGGCTACCTTCAGCAGCGTCATCGGAGTCCGTTGCGTCAGCTGAGAGGGTGCAGATTTTGCAACGTAACGCGGTGGATGGCGATGAAATTGTGAACCGCACGGTGAAACTTCGCAGGACGCAGCATGTATTAGAGGACATTGGCGCTCAATTGGTTACCTACGGATCGCAGAACTTCTCTGGTGCGTTGAATTACCTAAAAATGGTTGCGTTGTTGATGTCGAAGGACGCCACTTTTCAGTTGTATGGGCGAACGTCAAGATGGCCTGTACCCCTTCATTTGGATACCGAGGAGAACGTGCGCATCTTATGCGGCTTTCCTACTGCGGGGACGTCTGATGGTGGCTCAGCCTCTGCGGTATGCCCCACGTCGACAGGAGAAGCGGTTGGCCCTTCGCAAGGTACGCAGGTGAATGAGGTGGTGCGTGCCAATGAAACGGAAACACCTGTTCCATCGACATCCACAGGTGTGTCCAGGAACCGAAAATTGCCCCTTAAGTGCAGGGTGACAGAGGTTAGCCCGGATAAGAGTACCCTAAGGGACAAACGATTCCGTAGCCTTCGCACTCGGACATCCACGGGCTACCGGGTTCCTGTAAGACAGAAACGGGGAAATCAGGGCTTCCTTTCGGAGTATTTATGCGGAGTATGTCAGCAGGAGGACGATGTTGATGGCCATGAAGATTCGGTGCAATGGGTCCAGCGCGACGCGTGCTGCCACTGGTATCACGCGTCCTGCGTGTGCTATTCGGGTGCGGACGAATTTCTGTGCTTCTCCTGCTCGTCCTAGTGTAACCGTAACGTGCCTGACCGCGGTTGCATGCCACACGGCTCAGATATGTACCTTATCTGTGCCCTTACCCTGAGTGCATTTCCCTTACAGCATCCTGTGTTTACTTTTCCCCTTGATATCAACACCTTTCAATTTCAATGGAACAATGCGCCGATAAATCCGCAGCACGGAGGAAACATTGTGCAACGGTAAGTTACTCCTAGTATTTCCGTTGCGGACGGTCCTTTAGGCACCGTAATTCGGTTGTCATGTATGCAGCGGAAATCAATGGCAGGGCATGTGTTCCCACGTACCGGTAGGTACTTAGATAAATGTGTGTTACCCATGCTTACAGGACGTAAAATTTCCTGGAAGCATCCTCACAGTTATTCCTTCCGTTGCTTCATGTTTGTCGTTTATCACGGGAACGCGTACACACGGAGAAATGTTATTCAATTTTGCGCTGTCATATGTCATCGCAGGTAAGAATTCGGATGCATGTTTAATTTTGTGCTGCAGTTGAACCCACCTGTAACGCCGATAGTGTGCTCATAAACTTGGGACACGGAGCCACCTCGGGCGCTTCGCCAACGCCCTGTGAACCTGCCATGACAGCTTTTCACAGGTAAGAAATCCGATCTGTGTGCAATGGTGTTTTACAGTGAAGCCCACATGCACCGCCCATAGCCTGCCCATTCACTTGCGCCACTGAGGCACCTCTGACGGATCCACCACCGCAATGTTAACCTGCAGTCGCAGTTGCTCACAGGTAATGAAAGCCATGCTGCTGTAATGTTGTTTTACAGTGAAGCCCACATGCCTCGCGCAATCCTTGCCCATTCACTGCCGCTACCTAGCGGACTCCAACGCATCGCCCACCGCCAAGTTAACCAGCAATCGCAGTTGTTCACAGGTAAGGAAAGCCAGCCTGCGGATTTTTTTTCAGTGAAGCCCACATGCACTGCCCAATGGTTGCCCATTCACTGCCGACACCCAGCCGACTCCGACGCATCGCCCACCGCCATGTTAACCTTCCATCGTACTTGTTCACAGGTAAGGGAAGCCATGCTGCTGTAATGTTGTTTTACAGTGAAGCCCACATGCACCGCTCAATCGTTGCCCATTCACTGCCGACACCCAGCCGACTCCTACGCATCGCCCACCGCCAAGTTAACCAGCAATCGCAGTTGTTCACAGGTAAGGGAAGCCATGCTGCTGTAATGTTGTTTTACAGTGAAGCCGCCACCGAGCCGACTCTCACCGATCCGTTTCCCCAAGCCCCTGTTCATGCGTGATGAGTGCAGAACTTCCTTCTCACACCCGGAGGTGTGGTGTCCGCTGTATCGCCATGGGACGACAGAACACCCGTGAATGACCACGTCACCTTGCAAAGTGAGTGCGGTATTCCATTACAACTTACAGTAGGCTTCCCCACGTTGTATTGGAATTGCCACTGTTTGCCGCGCGCTGTGGATAACAAGTCGCCGTCACATCTGTATGTGGTATAGGTCCTCCTTTCTCACCTTTTTGCCGTTGTGAACGACCCAACGGCCCTTTTCAGGGCCACCCCTGTTCTATGTCCTCGCGTCTCCCTTACACGGGTTACAGCACGGGGAACATACGTTCAGAGGTGGGGTCGGTAACCGTCTGAACTTGAATTGTCTCTCACGATGCAGTTCACTTTATGTGATTCTTTGCCACACAGCATTGTGTATTGGGCGCATATCAGCCTTCGGAAACCATTTCTCAGTGTTCACCCTTGGAGGGTTCAGAGCTAGATACAAGCTCACTCACCCAGCGGTGGACATTTCTGAATGGTCAAAACGTCCGTCACGTTTATACCACCTGTTTCGCCTATGTAACGAACCATTTACCTACACCGCCGCTTATCACCTATAACGTTAACCTGCATGGTTGTTTCCCTACCTGTCACAGTGCAGCAAGTGACGGCTAAGCATCAAGTAAAGAGCGAGTAATCATTACATGAACGTCCGTCCTTGGGACACTTACGCTGACTTATGTTTGATCTGCGGTAGCCACTTAACAAAGGTTCCATGAATTGGAGAACGGTGAACGAGAGGAGCACAGGCATACAATGCAGCTGTTATATAGTTCATCGCATAATGAAATAAGACGCAGCGACGGGCATACGTTGAAATGAGGCTGGGGAGGAAACAGTGTATAACTAAGAAAGCTGAGGAAGAAAACAAGTGGCAAAGCGAAACTGCAACAACTTGCGTGTCGCAAAGGCGTTGCGCATGGACTACTTGAGTTGTTTGCTGCACAGAAGAGAGCAAGTGTTACATGATGCAAGGACAGCGAACGAAAGAAGGGCAGGCCTTCAGTGTGGTTGCTAAATAGTTCTGAACGTAGATGTCGAGACACAGCAACGCGCAGGTAGTCACATTATGTTACCGTGTTAATGAGTTCCTACGAAGGTAGCTGGAGATATGGAAAAGCCGGTAAGGAAGGTAAAGAACAATTACTTAACTGTTACAGACAGGTAAGGGGCAGCTGCGCAGTTATCAATAAGCGGATGTGCGCTGACATGATGACACATTGAGGCGGATGCTTTCTTCCAGTTACATGAGGCAGCCGTTTAGCCACATCTGCAGTGTCGTGTTCACGCGTACTCACCATACCTCGGGAGTGACATGAGATGTATGGAACAGATTCCGAAACTAGCCACCACGATGTCAGAAGGGCAAGCATAGAAGGCGGACGAATATCGTCTAAGGGTAAGGACATGAGGAACGGTCAATGGAAAACCGCAATCCGTTTCCATCACCTTCTGAACTATGGCAGCCGCACAAACTCACGTTCCCATGTAGGGTTACGAAGCGTTACGCGTGATGCATCAGGGTGGACGGATGTTATCCGTGCGCATGGCATTGATTCAATGAATGAGAACTGTGACAGGCTGCTCTCACTGTATGACACTCACGGCCTGACGCTCACGAACACTCGGTTTGCACTGAGTGCCAGTGATGTAGCAACTTGGACGCACACACGGAGTGCTCACACTCACCAGATCCACTATGTCATTGTACGTCAGCGTGATATGCGTTAAGTGAGCATGAAAGGGATACTGCGTACAGCTGAGTGTGGCACTGAACATAAGTGGGTGCGGACAGAACTGTACGTATATTTCCGTAAATCGATGTATTGCACTCCCGCAGTGAATCTGCGTAAATTTATTAATGTATCCATCGGCAATGTGGCAAAACGTACGGAGCTGCATAAGGAGATGGCTGCACGCCTGTGTGGTGATGTGGACTGCATGTGGACTGCCCTGTTTAATATATCTCATCATGCAATGATGATGCAATGATGAACCTGCGTCATCTTTGGCGACAGAAAGAAGTTTCCCTCCGTCTGAAAGGCCGTGTATACAAGGCCACAGTGAGGGCCGTTCTCCTCTATGGTAGTGAAACTTGGCCCCTTCGGTCTGAAGATCTGAGGCGCCTTCAAGTCTTTGATCATCGTTGTTTGCGAAGCATTGCTGGTGTCGGATGGCACCAGCGTGTCCGCAACGATGATGTGCGTAGGCGAGTACTAGGTGGTAATAATCATGCAAGCTCCCTAGAACGACAGATAGCACTGAATATGTTGGGTTGACTCGGGCACGTGCTACGTATGCCTGGTCACCACTTACCTAGGAGGGCTTTGTTTAGTCTGCCAGGTGTAGAGTGGCGCAAGGCTCGAGGTGGACAGAAGTTGACTTGGCAGCGGGAAATGAAGTCACTGACAACCAGACTGGGTGCTGTTGGTCCGTCTCGCCTTCCGGGCTAGAGTCCACGTGACTCGCCTTGTGCTTTGCTCTAGACTTTACAGGGCATGGTTCGCAGTGGACACCAGTGGCGTGTCTGCTGCCGTCTCCTAATCGGGTTGCCTGTTTAAAATGTGTTTGGTGCTTAGTTATCTGCGGAGTAATGGCTGATTATGACGCGTGACAGTAAAAGCCGCAAGGAAGCTATCTCGCCGATGGCGCCATTGCACAATAGCCAATTGTTTGTGCTGATATGTTGTCTACACATGGTGTATGCGCCTTGACCCTGAATGTTTGCTTAGGGCAGTAAGGTTTTCAGGTAAGTCCCCCTTCTCTCCCTCTTCTTATTCTTTATTTCATAGGTCCTCATGGCTGTATGGCAGGGAAGCAACAGTTCAAATGGCTGATGTACTGCTGTTGATGATGATGAATTATGTCTTGTACTTTTGATGCTGCTTGTGCTTCTGACATCCTGCACTTACCTAGGATATGTTTGTAAACACCTTATTACAGGTGCCATTTAATTAAGCTTAATGTAACCGTTTCCTTATGCATTATTCCACTTCTTTTCTCTTTTTCCTTCTCTCTCTCTCAATTGTTTGACTGTTAAAATGAGAAAACAGAGACCACTTGGTGAGTAAGTGCTTTCCATTATTCATCTTCAGACCGACACAATGATATATGGGGTTACAAAGTAAGATAGACATGGTTGATACAATTCCGTAGCGTAAAAAATGGAACACCGGTTAATTAAAAGTTACCGGCTTTCTGGACCTCGCACCATAGACCTCATTATCATCCGCTTTTGCGGGCCAGGGAAGGTGAACAGCCTTAATTGCATTTCTGTTGAGAGCATAACCGTGGTCCAAATGATGGAATAAAAATGGATTCGGCGGTTATCCGTGTACGGAGACCTTGACCGTTTGACCGGTACGACGGACCTCTGTATACCACCCTAAAGTTACGCACCAGATCTACTTTATGTCCGATGTCGACAATATGAGCCAGGATAGAGCTACTATTGGCTCCAGTGCCACCTCGATGTAGCCAATGCGGACAGTGTTCGTTCATGCGTTTGGACAGGTGCCGCGCCGTCCGACCGATATACGATGCTACACAAGGGCATTCAAACTGATAGATAACCATTGAGGCGGTCAGCATCGGCAGCTTATCCTTGGTTCGCGAACGAACCAGTGGTTCCGTTGTACACAAACATTTCAGTGTACCTGCGGCAAAAGTTGATTTAATCGCGCCAGAATGAATTCCACTTATACGTTCTGTAGCCGCGTCCCCTTTTGAAAGGCAGGCGTATGAAGAGTTCCTTCATTGCCACTGTTAACAATGGTACCCGCTTCCGCTTTCCTTCAAGGTTTCTTAAAATAAATCTGTCGGGGTAACCGTTTTCCACGTAACACATTCCGTACGAACGTTAACTCCGCGTCTAACGTGTATTCAGAGCATATTCGACATGCTCTCGATGTAACCCAACCAAACAAGTTGCGCTTGTATCTCAGTGGCACATAGGTGTGAAAATACGTCTATTGACCATCCGATGTTGTTTTCCTGTATATCTGCCGCTGGATGGACCCATCCAGCCGTCTAGTTAACAGAACATCGAAATAAGGCAGCTGATTTTCGGCTTCTCTGGATCAGTACGTAAAACGTACTAATGCATGGTCTCCATTAAAATGGTTAAGCATTTCATCTAGGTTAAAATCCTCATCCATCACAAGGAATATATCGCCCTTGTAACGATGGTAGCGGCTAAAAGTGGCTACATCCGCCTGCAGTGCGGTTCTTTCCAAATTTGCCATGAAGGTGTCCGGCAATAGAGGACCCAAGGGAGACATGATGGCTACGCCATCATTCTGTCGGTAGTACTTACGGTTAAACAGGATTGGCACGTTCCAGGTACAGCGAAACAGTGGACTTCTTAGCTCACGAGTACGTACACATAATTTCATCGCTGACTGGGTTATATAGTCGCAAATGTAATATATTGTCCCAATTACCGCGACGTTGGTAAAGAGCGATACAACCTCGAAGGAGAGCAACACATTGCCGTTCATTTTAGCATTACGTATGCATTCCAGGAATTGGAAGCTGTTGCGTAGACTGTAAGTTGCACGCTGTTGTCGCACCGGTTACAGTATTTCCACAAGCCACTGAGCGAAGGTATGCTAAGGTCAGTTAACCATTGCTAACATGGTACGGAGTGTAATGTTCGCTTTGTAAAATTTAGGCAACCGGTAGAGCCTTGGAACGTTTGTGCCACTAGGTTTGAGGCTGTCATACAGGGCATCCGAAATGTACCCTTTAGTCCGAAGTTCTTACAGGCTGTTAGTGATCTAAGTTTCAATTTATTCCGTGCAGTGCATTTCTGTGCTGCAAGAAAACTTCGTCTTGTCGTTCAGTATACCTGCCAGTTCATTTATGTAGTCTTTTCTGTCTAATAGCACAATCCCCGCACCCTTGTCTGGTGTAGACATGATGACGTCCTCATTACCTTTCAATTCCTTCAACGCATCTAGGGGCTTCCGTGTTACTGGGCCGTGGTTATAAACCGGATGTTTGCGATATTGCTAGCAGCAATTTAACTAAACACACTTAAGACGTATTAAATCAATCTTTGACTTTGTGAATAACCCGTTCGTGTGGTCGTTTAAACTTTCAGATTGTATCTCATATTCATGCTGATTCTCTCTGCGTCTATGTATGCAAAACTTTAGGCAATGTGGCTGTTGTTTGATATCCCCGGTGTGGCTGCGCTTGATGTGCATGTTGACAACGTGCTTACCTCTCTATTAATCACTACCTCGTCCACACTGTCTCCAGGAGACAGTGGGTGGTTGCTGGAGGGGACGGGGTGCACTGTCCTTGCGGCGGTGTTACGCTCGAAGAGTGGTTCAATGCAGTCAGTATGCAGCGGAATGCGGTCCAGGCACCGCCTTGTGTACGCTTAATTTCCCCAAATACAGTGCCCTTGTGTTTGCCTGTGCAGGAGTGTGCGCCGGATCCGTTGATGAAACGTGGCTCCCATGCACATGCCTCCCGGTCTTATTCCTTAGGGTTTACACTGCATATGGGGTGGGTGGTTGGAGCTGTGGGTGGTGCAGCGCAAGCCATCCATGGTCCCTCTGCAGCCGCAGGCGTACTGTGTATGGACACAGTGACAGGCAAATCCGAAACCGGATGCCGCCAACCATGTACATAAATATACCGATGTATATACATATATACACATATATACATATATATGTATACATATATATATGTCCCATGTTAACGGTAACGTTGCATTCTTGATGCTTCTTCACCGCAGTTGGGCTAAACCAACTTACACTTAAACTAAGTCTTTTTAAGCCGCCTAACGTTCATTCCACTTCATTTGGTTTGTTCTGCATATCTGATTACACTTCTAATCACTGGCCACGTAGCTTACATTAATTGCGCTTATCTTCCTTAACTCTGTTGCGTTTTGTAGCATTTCCACCTAACTTGTGGACATGTTTTCCTTATCTCGGATTTGTTGCTAACCAACTTATTTCATATGCTTATGTAGCTTAGAGTTATGCCACCGTATCTGTATGCATTACTGTATTTGCTTTCTTTCATCTTGTAGTTCTAGGTCATTGGCTGCTCCTTGATATCCCCGGTGTGGCTGCGCTTGATGTGCATGTTGACAAGGTGCCTACCTGCTAATTACCCACTACCTCGTGCATACTGGCTACAGGAGACAGTTGGTCGTTGATGGGGGGGGGGACGAGGTGCACCGTCCGCGTGACCGTGCTAGGCTCGAAGAATGGTCCCATGCACTCAGAGTGGAGCGGACTACCGTCCAGCCACCGCCTTGTGTGCGCTTGATTTTCAAAATACAGCGTGCTTGTGTTTGCCTGTGAAGGAGTGTGGGCCGCCTCCGTTGATGAAACGTGGCTCCCATCCACATGCCTCCAGGTCTTATTCCTTCGCGTTTACACTGGATATGGGGTGTGTGGTTAAATCTGTGGGTGGTGCAGCGCAAGCCATCCATGGTCCCTCTGGAGGCGTAGGCGTCCTTTGTCTGGTCACGGTGACAGGCAAATCCGAAACCGGATTCCGCAAACCATACATAGATATATATATTTATGTATACATATACACATATATTATATATATACATATATATATAATCACACATGTATGCATATATGCCTTTTCCTATGCAATTTCATGCATACCAATTCCTTGCGTGTATACAACCTTATATGCGTGTACAAATATATATACATATATATACATATATATGTACAAGGTGTATCATCCGATGGCGTACATTTTAAACAATGTCTATGTATAATTACATATATATATGTATATATATATACATATATATATATATATATAATTATAGAGCTTTAAATGTACGGCTTCTACAATTACCGTTACACATATAGGTTTACAGGAGACCGCATACCCACAAATGTTTCTTTGCATCGACCTAGGGAAGCACGTAATGCAACACCGACACTCATATTTATTTATGTATATACATATATATAACCGCTGTCTATGGATGCTGCGTGGATGGTTGATGCGGGGCTCCTGGTCATGCTCCACGTCAACTTGGCCGCAGCTACCTTGCCCGTTTCAACGGTCACTTCATCCCTTGTCAACCGGTGGATTTTAGAGAAGCCGTCAATCTGCCTCGCCAATATTGTTAATGCGCCAATATGCCTTCGCATCCACGTGACTTTTGCGGCAGCATTCAACTCCGTCGCACGTCCGGTAAGTCTATCCTCAGTTATAAAATAGCTTTCACATATGCTCCGTATGCTTGCTTACTATATGGTGGTCCGCCGCTACTTTTTCCACTCCAGGTTTTCTTTGCGTTCTCTGTACTTTATTGGAACTCCGGGAAGGTGCATTGACTCGTCAGTAGTGCCTTGTAGGACACCTGTGTATCACTGCCAGGTGCGCCATTAATGGTATTCCCCCACGAAACCTTTACTGCAACAAAGATACCCCGTTTGTTGGCTGTTCACAAATGCTTCTTCAACTCCTGTGTATCCGTGCTGCCTGCATGACTGATCGCCAACTAGTGGTCAGCATCTACCTCACGTTTACAGCCACTGCGTACTTCCTTTCACCTACGGTAATTGTATTGTGTGCCGTAATGCGGATGTCGCTACGGCAGTCTATCCGTCATTCCTAAATGAGTGATGCGCAAGTACCGCCCTGACACCATATCACATATGCCGCCCCCATCTACTCCGTTGCACGTGCCGTATGGGTATGGGATGTTAATAGACGCCTTTTAGGACACCTCGCTTTGATGATTACTGGAATCATGTGACACTACCAGTTTCCCTGCATGCAAATTATCCTGCCGCGTATATACTCCGTTGCACCTCTGCTACGTACATTGTTCACTTTTTGCTTTCAGGACCGCTGTCCAGCCCTGGTGCCTGCTTCATTGATCAGCCACTGCTGCTATGCCTCCAATTTACATATGCCACGGCCAAAATGCTTCCTAGGACGTTAGGTTTTTGTATGAAGCTGTAACACCTGGCTTTCAGAACCGGCGCATATTCCCTTCGTATGCATGGCTACTCTGACCGTCTCTTCGTTTCCGAAGTAACGCAAAAACCCGTGAGTATGTTCATCACCATGTATTTCACGACATTATTAATGTCACATTTGACTTTTAACAATATTACATATTTTTACTGCCTTACGTGCTCTTTTGTCCAACGTCCGGTTAATATTCACTTCGTATTGTCGACGTGGACTGTGATGAGGCTTCAGAAACCGTTTCTCAGTATTCACCCTTGGTGGGTTCAGAGCTACATACACGCTCACTCACCTAGTGCTGAATATTTCTGAATAGTCCAAACGTCCGTCACGTTCATGGCATCTGTTTTGCCTATGTAACGAACCATTTACATCCAATGCCGCTTCACACGTATAACGTTAAGCTGCATGGTTGTTTCCCTAGAAGAGAGCGTTATACCGGTAGACATATATATATATCTATGTAAATATACACCTTTATGTATACGTACTCTCTCTCTGTTAATTCCAGGATGTGCCCGATGAAATTGCTGAAGGACTCTTTGGCGAATTTCTTTGGGTATGACAATTCTCTCGGCCAAAAGTAAACACCCGTTTACGATCGAAAGTTCGTCCTTTCTCCGAGAGATAATTTGTAGCTCTCCTGAAAGAATATCACTTGGCCACTGCGTAGTGTGAAATTTGATTACCTGGCGCAAGAGGGGATCTCGCACAGTTGCGTCACGTACCATGTCGAACGTCACGGGAAGCTTCCTAAAATTCTCCATCAAGACCTGGTTGACCTCTGATTCAAGGGAGATTGCTGCAATTATAGGTTCTTCCTGCTGATGCTGTTGTAGCTCCAATAGCCGGGAAAGGGCTTCTGCTTGACCTATGTCCTTTGTAGCCGTGTACTTCACCGCAAAATCATAGGCGAGTAAGGCCGTGGCCCAACGCTGCAGTCTGTTCGCGGTATAAACGGGTATACCGGACTTTGATCCAAATATGGCTAGGAGTGGTTTATGGTCGGTAAGCAGGGTAAACCTCCTGCCATACAACATTTTGTGAAATTTCTTTATTGCAAAGACTATCGCTAATGCCTATTTCTCTATCTGCCCGTAATTCTTTTCGGCTGGCGACAGTGATCGAGCTGCGTGTGCTATCGCTTTTTCCGATCCGTCAGCAAACTTATGAGAGATAACTGCACCCACGCCATACTTCGAAGCGTCTGCCGCCACCACGATTTCAAGTGTATGGTCGTAATGTGTCAGCATAAGGTCAGAACACAGCATTCGCTTCACCTCCTCAAAGGACTTCTGACAATCTTCGGACCAGTGCCAACGTTTGTCCTTGGTGAGTAACTCATTGAGTGGTCCACGCACGCTGTGCATATGTGGCAGAAATTGACTGTAATGAATGACGAGTCCTAAGAAGGACCTCAGAGTAGGCACATCTTTGGGAAGTGGCATCTTTTTTATAGCATCAATGTTTGACGGATCTGGACGTCTACCGTCCTTGTCAATTATGAAGCCAAGAAAATTAATTGAGTCCATGAAAAACGTGCACTTTTCTGGGCGAAGTCTAAATCCGTACTCTTGTATACGATCAAGTACCAAGTGCAGCTTTCTAAAAAGGTCATCTGGGTTAGTTCCGACGACAATGATATCGTCCAAATATGCGGCAGCACCATCTACATCTGGTAGCATAGTATCCATGATTTGCTGTAAAATTGCTGGCGCGGACTTAACTCCGAATGGAAGTCGATGATACTGATACAAACCTCGGTGCGTATTTATCGTCAGTAATTCTCTAGAAGCTTCATCAACTTCTATTTGTAAGTACGCATCCGATAGATCTATCTTGGCAAAACACTGACCCCCATTTAGTTTCGAGAACAAATCATTTGGGACTGGCAGAGGATACTGATGCGTGTTTAACGCTTCATTCAGCCCAGTAGAAAAGTCGGCACATATTCGGATCTGGCCGTTCGGCTTCTTGACAACCACAATTGGAGCCGCCCAAGAAGAGTAGTTCACTGCATAGATAACCCCAAGTTTCTCCAAACGATCAAGTTCCTGGTCAACAATTGGGACTGCTGCGTAACGTACTGGCCGCTTTGCACGGAAAACAGGAACAGTATCGGGTTTTAAGGACAATGAGGCTTGCAACTTTGTACACTTACCAAGTTCTTCACGGAAAACAGGTGCATATTTCTCTCGAATTTGTTCGATTGCCATTGCCTTGGGGACTTTTGGTTTGTGTAAGTGTACAGTTGCACAGATTTGATTAATGAGAACATCTAAGAGGTTGAATCGCTCAATCCAGTCTAATCCAAGGAGGTTCAAATTCTTGTGTGTTGTGACGAAAATAGTTCCCCAAGCGGTGAAGTTGGCAAAGCGACACACATTCAATCTGACCGATCAAGTTTAGACTCTTACCTGATGCGCTCTTCGCTTTATGGTTAGTTGGTTTAATGTCAGGTGAACCGATAGCTTTCCATAAGTTTTCCGTAATGACTGTAATATCGGAAGCCGTATCAATCTGCAGACGCGCTACTCTTTCGTTGATGGTAATAGTGACGAACTTTCTTCTATCTTTAACATCGTCCGTATAGTTAGCGTTTACTCTTGTCGCGAACCTTCGGTAACCTGCTTTTCGAGTATCACATGCCGATCTAAATGATGTTTTGAATCTGCAGTGGGTCTCCTTGTGCCCCCGTCTAAAGCACCTTTGACAAACATGTTGGCTGCAAGGACACCATCTCACAAAATACCATCCTCCGCATTGCCAGCAAGGTGATGGGGGTTTGGATTGTGGATATTTGCTAGGTTGAGCGGTCGGTGGGTTGTTTCCTGAAATTTGCTGGACAGATATATCTGCGGAATGTGCTCTCGAATCTTCCACCATAGCCGTATCGTGCTTTAAATTCATGATTCTTTGGGCTTCAGCAATGGCGTTTTGTAATGTAACATCTGTGTCGCGTTCCAACATACCAAGTATTCTCGTTCGTATCTCGGCGTCTTTTGGGGACTGTAGACTGCATACTAGTATCAAACACTCGAACTGGTCTTCCGTGAGCGACTTCAGTTTGAATTTCTGGCATTCACGTTTGACTATCGCCGCGTGAGCAATAAGACTGTCATTGTCCTTTTTGCATAGCTTTAGACAATTGTATCAGTTATTGAAAAGAGACGACTGGTCTCCAAACAACGCTGTGAGTCGAGCAACTGTATCATCAAAGCTGAAATCATGCGCGTTGTTTGGCAAAATGTAGTTAATGTATCTGTCATGTTCAACCGTTTCGAGTTTTCGTAACAAAAGGCGAACTTTAGATGCATCATCGAGACCTGACAACTCTGCCCTGAAAACATCTTCATAGCGCCTGAACCACGCATCGAATATTAATCCTGAATCAGGATCGAATATGAACTCATTAACACTACTGATCATCGCATCCGCCGAAGGCTTCCCATTGTTCTGAACGACCGTAGGCTGCACAGATAACATTTGGGTGAGGGTTTCAATCATACGCAGCTGTGCTGTTTCAAATTGCTGCTGTTGCTGCAACAAAATGATTTTCAGGTCTTCCGCTGAAATTGACATCTGGATCCACTACCTTCCGTCGCCAAAAATATATGTTATGGTTTCGGCTGACCTACCGATGACCTGCTGCTAGCGTGCACTCTGATCAGCCGGATTTCCCAAAGCAGGAGACCGCCGTACGGCTGGCAAGTATATTTTTTCTAACGTCCAAACTAACGGTACATTCAGTTTATGGCCAATCAATAGCCCTCAGCGTAAAACGCTCTCATTGGCTGGTTCCGTCCCATTAACAGTAAATATACACCTTCATGTATACGTACTCTCTTCCAGAAAGAACGACACACATGTCCTGGATTCAACATGCGCTACTCTATCAGTACACAGTGAATGAAATTTGTTATGCCTCTTAGTGAATGGCATAGAAGCCATCAACGCTTATCAGTTGAAACTACTGCGCTAAATTCTGCATGACCTCGGGCCAATATGGTGGAACAAATGTCGAGGTACTGTGCAGCCGGGAGGTTGCGTGAGCCACAACACGAAAGAAACGTTCCATAGGCCAAAACTCCCTGGGTTCTTCAAAACAAGCGGGTACTCATCCACCTCCTTCGAACCAGCCAACGTACCCATCGTCGATAGGCTTTACACAGCGGGTTCCATCGGTCACTGGCGTGTCTGTTGGCGAGACCGCAGTCCGTCCTACAGACTATAACATGGCTGTGCGTGATGGCCCAGTCGATGAAGGCTAACATTAATATCTATACACATACATATATATATGTGCCCCATGCTGAGGCTGCTGCACACTTCTTTATGCTTCTTCACCGCAGTTGGGCTAAACCAAATTGCGCTTCCACTAATACTGTTTAAGCTGCATAAATTTCATTCCACTTCATTCGGTTTCTTTTGCAAACCTTATTAATGTTCAAATAACTGGTGACGTTGCCTAGGCTATTTGCCCTTATGTTCTGCGATTTCGTTGCGTTTATTGCATTTATAAGTAAATGGTGCCCAGTTATTATTTATCGCGGCTTCCTCGCTAAGCCATTTACTTCATATGGTAATTTAGGGGGCAGTTCTGGCACGGTATCTGTATGCATTTTTGCATTTATTTTATTTCACCTTGTCGTTCGAAGTGATTGCCTGTTGCTTGATATATCCCGTGTGGCTGGCCTATTTGTGCATGTTGACATGGTGCATAGCTATGTATCACCCATTACCTCGTCTATCTGGCTCTAGAACACAGTTGGACGTTGATGGAGGGGACGGGGTGCACGGTTCTCGTGGTCTTGCTACGCTCCAAGAGTCGTTCCATGCACTTAGTGTGGAGTGGACTACGGTGCAGCCACCACGTAGTGTGCGCTTCATTCCCCAAATACAGCGTCATTGTGTTCGCCTGTGAAGGAGTGTTGGCCAGCTCCTTTGATAAAACGTGGCTCTCATACACATGCCTCCTGGTCTCACTCCCTCCGCCTTACTCCCGATATGGGATGTGTGGATGGAAGTGTGGGTGGCGCAGCGCAAGCCATTCATGGTCCCTCCGTACGCCCACCCGTCCTTTGCCTGGCCACAGTCACAAGCTAATCCGAAACCGCATGCCGCCAACCATATAGTGATTGGGAGTATTTCACATTGCCAACGCTGTGCTCCAACCATCAGCTTTATGGTCGCTGTCACGCAATTAATTTTAACCACCAACCTCCTCATAACCTCTCTTATACATGTAAACTGCCCAAAAACTGGAGCACCTTTATCAATGGTTATGAATAAACATATATATATATATATATACATATATACATATATATATGTATATATGCTGAGGCTGATGTTGCATTCATGATGCTTCTTCACCACAGTTGGGCTAAACCCAAATTATAATTCATCTAAATCTCTTTTTAAGCTGGATAAATTTCATTCCACTTTATTTGGTTTGTTCCGCCTACCGGAATAATCTTCTATTACAGTTCCACGTTGCTTACGGAAGTTGTGCTTATCTTTGTAAACCTTATAGCTTTTGTAGCATTTTTGAGTAACTTCTGGACATTTTGTAATTACTGCGGATTGGTTGCTAACCAGGACATTTCATATGTTAATTTAGGGAAGAGTTATGTATGCATAGCTGTATTCTTTAACAGATACAATTTATTTGCTTATGTCGTTTCAAATGATTGGCTGTTGTTTCCTATCCTTGGCGTGGCTGCGCGTGAGGTGCATGTTAACATGGTGCCTATCTGTCTATTATCTACTGCCTCGTCCATCTGGCTCCAAAACACGGTTGGTCGTTGCTGGTTTGGAAGGGTGTAGGGGACTTGTGGTCGTGCTAGGCTCGAAGAGTGGTTCCATGCACTCAGTGTGGAGCGGACTACGGTCCAGCCGCCGCCTTATGTGAGCTTGATTCCACAATACAGCGTGCTTGTGTTTGCCTGTGAAGGAGTGTGGGCCGGCTCCGTTGATAAAACGTGCCTCCCATCCACATGCCTCCCGGTCTTATTCCTTCGGGTTTACACTGGATATGGGGTATGTGCTTCCTCTGTTATGGTCCCTCTGTAGGCGCAGGCGTCCTGTGACTGGCCACAGTGACAGGCGAATCCAAACCGGATGTCGCCAACCATATAAATGGAAGTGCTCTTTTTCGTATGCTATCTCGTGTACCCTCATTCGTTGCACGTACGCATAAATGTATCCTGATATACCGGTGTAATTAGCTGCATCCATAAGTACAGGTATGCATATATATGCGACAAATGAATACGTGTATATATATATATATATATTTATCTGCGTCCAATACACAAACACATTTGTATAAATAAATAAATAAATATATATATATATATGTATATTTACGCCCACACGTCTACATAGGTAGTTTATTAAGACGCATGGACGCACATATATATATGTATGTACATATATATATATATATGTACATATATACATACACATACATACATATGCTTTCTTCTCCATAAATATGTATACATATATACATATATACGTTTACTTTCGTATATATATATATGGCTTACATGAACGCCTTCTCATATGCCCCTTACCTATGTACTTTGGCATCTGAGCACCTAAAATTTATTCTCATTTGCACAGAGTTTCGCAAACGCCTATACATACATAAATAACATTGACACTTGCAAATATTCATCTTCACTGACACAAACAATTAACCCTATTCCGTGCATCCTCATTTTAATATTACTCATTTACAGGCGCAACCATCCAGTAATAGAAGATCTTAGTCAGCCATTATTCCTTATCACATTTATGCATGTTATTCAGTATGTTAAAAACCATACACATGGTCGTGCCTTTGTCATAACATGTATTTATTTCTTATTTCTGCAGATTCACGACATCACATTTACTTCCAGGTTATCTTCAAGGCATAATCCGTAAGTTCCACACTTATTATTTACGCATCTCCGTTCATTAGCATCACACAAAATAAATACATTGCCTTTAAATGTCGCATTTCAAGTCGTTCATGTGCAACATCTTTGCAATTAACCTTCCGTGTAGATTTCTAACCCTTCCACCTGCTGTATTGTAAAAAGTCATTTCCGCCTTTAATACACAGACAGTTTCTGTATCAATACATGCAACAACTAAAAGCATTTCCCAAGCAAAATAATGCTACATTTCTTAAACCATTTTTCAGCGCATGCCCATCCCTTGATTTTTCGCCACCATTACGGCCTTACCTATTTCAACCACTTTACCTCAGCTAAATGTTTACAGAACCTACCCCATTTATTACCATTAAACGATTTACTTTAATTAATGCTTTCTCTCCTTAGTATAATGAAGGCCATTTATTAAAGTCTAAAAACAGATATACCAGTTGCTACCACAAAAATTTAAATTTCACCGCCGACCTGTCGTCCAACAGCCCGAGCGCGGACCGGCTATACGTACAAGATTCCACGAGTCGTCGAGGTGAATGTATTCAGGGACATCCGCAGCGGCGTGATCGCAGCACATTACTAAGGAAAACCTAGTGCGCAATAAATAGTGTGTGGTCAGTTTATGGCAGGATTCCCGGCTATTTTTATGCCTTTGCAGTTTTTTTCAATTCCTTATGAACGTGATATTGCAATTGTTTAAATGGGTCGCAAACAAGCTACTCAGTAGGAACAGTATTTTTGAGTCCGTACGCTAGGGAGTCTGATTGCTGAAGAAGCTTCCTCAGGCGCTTTGAAAAGTTTTGCTGTTTAATAGTTTGTTTTCCGTCTTTATGCTTCTTCATTACGTCAATTTCGTATGCTACAGCAGCAGAAAGTGTAACGTGTCGCGGGTGAAGTTGGACTGGGTCATTTCTCGATGTGTCCGCTGCGCACGTCGCAAGTGAAAAAGTACAGGAATAATACGTGTTTAGTAGGCTATTGCTTCTATTGTTTTAAATCTTTCGGCTCACTTGATGCTAACTGTAAAGTTGGCGTGATCCTCACCAGAACTGGGTGCAAGCTGCAAGGCACAAACTTTGATCTGTCTCTCAATCACCCAGTTAGTTGCATTTTTTTGAGCGACACCCAATCAATCTCCGCCTACCGCATGATGAGTTAAATCAGTCCGTAGACATTTTTCGATACAACACACCAACAAGCGACATCAAGCAATTCGTCGAGGTCCGATTCGGGAAGCATATTACCAGCGATGGTGTCCGCAATGTTCGGCGTAAATCGCGACCTGACGTTGTGTGTAAGCTTACGTTGATGGCTTTTATTACGCGCAAGAACATTTCAGCAGGTTATCAAGTCTATGGAGGAAGTCGGATTCGTGTTAAGTATTTCATAGTTGTAGCATTCTGGAGATTCCCCGGTTTGCCTGTGTAAAATTCTAACTAAAAGTATTTCATTGTACACCTAGGCAAGCGGTGTGGTTTGTTGAACTGGTTGCTGAGTTCGCATGCTTGACTTGCTCATCGCCAATTTTGCTTGGCGCTCGTTTCGGTCGCAAGTCGCGACTGTCTGGTGTGCTGTGCATGCTCCGTTCCCCTAGCTGGAGCGCCCACGGTGTCGTTCCTTTATAGCTAGATAACAGGGAATATTTTGCTGTACCAATCAAACTTTCCCTGCAACTCGATCTGTCTTTTCGAATCGCTCCCTGGGCTTCCGGTACAGGCTATCCCCTATATAGGAAGGCCTTGCACACACGTATTATTCGGTCGCGTCAACAACTAGAACGGTTCCACTGATTCTCACATGTCGTTTGTGTAGACGTTACTCATGATACTAAGCGTTTGAAGTAAGAATTGATAGCGGTCTTACTTGTTGTTTGCAGCTTCAAACTATACCAATTTTGCTAACTGATGGGATGGGTTTCGGCCGGGCATTATTTTAGGCGTTTCTGCGTGGGGAAGCTTACGCCACTTTGCTTACGTTGTTCGAAGCGTCTCGGGATATTTGGGTTATATGGTTCACGGCAGCAAAATAATGACGGACAAAATGGCTGCCCAAATACTTGCAGCGCGCGGTGGCTCAATTCGACAGTTTGTTGTGTTACTTTCACATCCGCCAGGCCATCAGAAAGCATGTGCGTGCTAAATCTTGGTTACATTCTGTTGACAAACATTAACTGGCCGCGTTATCTGTTTCATCGCCTGGCAACTTTGGACACGGTGACTGAGTATAATCTCGTTCTACATGTATTGCTTTTGCTATAGATTTCAACAACGTTTAAAGCTCCTTCAACGAACAGATCCCAGGTTTGTGCGCTGCCTTACGTCGTACTGGTTGTACATAAAAGGCTTGTGTGCGAAACGCGCCCAAGCTGGACTGGTGCATTTTGGCAATACGAAGAACAACCGAGTTGAGAACGCCAACTTGCGGTTGAAAAAAATTACGCTTGCACCTGATGGCCTTGCTGCAGCCGTTTGCAAATCCTGGGAGCCATCGAAAGTTCTCTTGAAAGGGTCCCAGATGCACGCGGCGTTTCTCTTTGACCGGCCTCAGCTACCAGTTTACCTCCTAGCTACGTACACATGCAACTTAGTGATGCACCATTTAGCGCAACCCATGTTACGAGCGGTCTACTCGGACCTTGGAGATGGAGTGGTATGTGAATAAAAATTGCTGCCACCTCCATAGTTTGAGATAGCACACCATAGAAACCGCTTCACCATCGATTGCTCCTTGGGAACAAGTACCTGTCCATGTTATGAAACCATGTGGCTGCCTTGTGTGCATTTCATTGCGGCATACAGGCAGCACGAGTACCCGACATGTAAACCGTTTCATATATGTGCATCCAGTTACAGGCCAAGTACCATTTTGCATTCGCTGGCTGGCGGACTACAGCCTACCCACAGAGTCCATGTAATTTCGAACGTTAAAAGTTCCCGTTACGAAACCAACCACGTCTGAAATCGCACATCTTGTACATCGTCTGAGAAGTGCTGAAGTGGTTATTCCATCGGATTTCCGGAACTGTATCGAGAGCTTCTGCGAAGGACCAACGAAGTAATTGGTGGTACATCAGAAGTTCAAAGTGTGAAGAAGCAATCACGTTAGCCGAAAATTATGGCGTCCGCAAATTGGTGTTTCCCATGCAGCAAGCCTGTTGTAGTTGACGCAGTTCGCTGTACACACAAGCAGTTACTTTATCATCGAAAGAGTTTGCGTGTACCATCAGGAGCCCGCTGTACAATTTGTGTCCACGCTTCTCAAACATTGGCTGTGCCCGTGATGGTATTGCTTATTTTACTACCGGTAAGGAATAAAAATTTCCTGCGGTATTAACTGTTGGTAGTTCACCCTCGCCGGATTTCACATTTGCCTATACCCTATCAACATTTTCCGCTTACGAAGGTAAGCGATAGCTTAGTATACCGAGTTCATGCGCAGGCAGTCAGGCTGAGATTACGCGGATAACAATACAAGTCAACATACCGTACCCAATTGTTTTGCGCCTGCACTTGGTATTGATGATCTTTTCCCGTAACTTCACTGATATTTTGTCGAAAAAGAGCAGTCGAGCTCCCCGCAACGAGAGGTGTTGTGCAGATTGCGGTGCCAGATAAGGCTATACGTTACTATATAAACGCCACTATTCACTTTATTGTAGCCGCGACATGGATGCAAACCCAGCAGAGAAAACGCCGAGAGGGAAAAGACTTGCTCAGATAAAGCCTCTCATTTAATTGCCTGACAGCAGGCTATGCATTGGCACTAATATTATATTTTTCCGATGCAGACGACTTTGTGTAATGATACCCAGAAAGGGACATGCGCGTCCAAAGCACGGATATAGTGAACATCGCTGAACCTTTTCTCGCTGTTTCTGGTAAATACAATGCATAGTGGTTATCGAGGTTTCTACGCTCCTTCGGGATTAAACCATTTTTGACAATTAAATGGACTAGCGGCACGTTAGCTGTCAAGGTACTAGGACCCAGATGGGTTGTACTAGCACACCGCTCCATGGCTCCTGATCTTAGGATAGCGGCTCCAGCAGTGTCACATTTGGCGCCGATGTGGTAGGAACTAGACCGGTTGCACTGTGCACCAGGCTTTGAGGATCGTGCTTTTAGTATAATGGCTCCATAGGTAGCACCTTTGGTCTCAATGTAATAGGACCCAGGGGGGTTGCAATAGCACATGGCTTCAGGGCTCTTTCTCGTAGTACCAAGGCTTCATCACATCTGGTGGCAATGCACTAGGACCCAGGTGGGTTGCAATATCACACCGCTCCGAGGCTTGTGATCTTTGATAGCTGCTTCATCAGCAACACCTTTGGTGCCAACGGAATAGGGCCCAGGTGGGCTGTACTAGCACACCGCTCAAAGGCTCGGAATCTTAAGAACGCGGCTCCATCTGTGGCACATTTAGTGCAAATGTAATTGGACATAAGTATGTTGTAGTAACAGTTGACTCCGAGGGTTGCGCCCGTAGTATAGAGGCTCGGACATTAGCACGCTCACGATATATGGTGAGGTAGCATCAGGTAAAACATACTGCTTGACTAAGTGTCATCCGAAGTTACTTTTGTTTGGATGGGTGTTGGCCACTCAAAATCATTTAGGGTTTGGACTTACGGCTACTGTATTGCGTAAGTACAATTAGTAGGTAATTTCCCGCTTCATGTTTACGACCTCTTAACCTTAAATATTGCATTTCGGAATTGCAGGGAGCGAGGGAAAATGTTTTGAGTGACCAAAATGTCGTCCAAAAGGTGTGCGTTTAGACTGCTGAGGGCCAAAATTTTGGTCTGTTAGGGAGCTAAAACACGCACCCTAGGGCACAAGAGTTCCCTGCTCGCGCGGACGGGATGTATGTCCCGTCTGCGTTACGCGGAAATCGATTACAGTCTGGTACGTACGTAATACCACGGTGCCGAATTATTCGTCATTCTTGGCGCTCTAAAGATCACCTGCGCTGGCAGAAAGTACGGTTGAAAAGGAAGCGTTTTATGCAAGAAACTGCGTCGATAAGGACGTAAACCATTAGTTAACAACATCCATGGACTTATATAGCCATTTAGCGTCATATCCTTTTACTTTTCCGCGAGTGGCCAAAAGCACGCTTCATTGGGAGGGCCCGCTGTCTATATAAATAAATAAATAAATATTTTATTCTCGACAAAGCGAGACACGCCTTTTGAGCATGATCAGCATATTGCATTATTGTACATGATAGCAGAATAAGCAGCACCAACCGTGGGAGTAGTACAGTTAGAGACAGTAGTGTGTGCCCATAGAGTCCAAAGGCTGCATGTAGTCTATGTACCCAGAATGCGAGAGGTAAAGATAGTATTCAGATCACTTATATAGCATGTTGATGAGGAACTAGTCCGATGAGGTCCCGTAAGCAGTGTAGGTCAGTGAGTGAAGTATGAGGAAACGGGTGAAAAATGCTTAAGAATAGTGGCATGTCACTAATCAGATATGTAGGCGTGTTCGTGCGAGAGCAGATATATGCACAGAACTTGTAAATGTGGTGTCGGTCAACTTGCCAATATGTGATTGTGGCGGTGACTTTATTGAATGGCGGGTCACATCCGCCACGTCGCAGTGTTGTTAAACAGACATTTGTGGCCTTTTGTAGGGGAAACGCTTGTCAGACGAAGACCCACCACGTCCTGAAACACTGCCGGCTGGTGATATAACATTGGCAAGGTTGTATCTGACCGATTATCCTCGCGGATTTTCGCAGTCACGTAACGCCAATTTGTTTCCTATGGCTGTGTAGTCGCCTTCGGAGTCCAGTGCAAGTGGTTGGAGCTGTTGAAGTCGGACGACTCAGGTGACTTGTATTGAATTGATCAGTTTCCTAGGTTCTTTAGTGTGTCATGATTATGAAGTGCTGGTTTTTTCTTTGTTCTTTATTGAATCCGTGCCCATGGGAGCGTTGCAGGTACGTCTTCAGCGGTGTTCCGCGCAGATAATGTTATCCTGTAGAACTAGGGTGAGAAGATAAACGGACCGAGAAAACTGCCAACAAAATTGAACAGGACTAGGTTATTCTATAAATATAAAATTTATGGTAAAGTTGCGCATGCTGAAAGCAACGGAGTGACCGTATATGTTGTACATCATATCCGCATCCGTAGTTTTGCGTTGTACCACGAGACCTGATATTTGCTGAAGGTGAGAGGAAGATGCTGGCCGAAGTGGCCTAGCGTACGCAAAAGTTGCCTGTTTGGGAACATCATTGCGCGCGTAAAAGCGGCTTTTCCGATGATCTTTCATGGAGTTTTCACTTAGCCATGGAGACAATTACACTTACTTTTGAAGGAATTACTAGACCACTTGGCGGAGAATAGCATTTTTTCCTGTTATGGACGTATTCAGACACAAGAAACAACCGCAATCACCGTCCCTATGACAAGTCCAGCATGGATAGCTGGACACGGGTTGCGTGCCGGACAATATAATAGAAAAAGCCGGCCTCTATTAACAATGTGTTTACTCACCTGCATCATTATCATTCGACTCTGCGACTCTTTTACATCATTGACCGGCTTCAACGACTACTGCCGGATCATTAGTAAGCCATTCGGCCAACGAAGGAAGCATTTTGGCTTTTAACCGACTGCGATTAATAGAGTGCAAAATCGGTCTATACGATGCATAGCCGACTAGCAATACAGTTCAACGGAAGCTACGACAGTCTTCCAGGACGTGGTGGGTTTTCGCCTGGCAAGCGTTCTCCCTATAAAAAGCCACAAATGTCCGCTTAACAACACTGCAACGTGGCGGATGTGACTCGCCACAAAATAAAGTCACAGCCATACATTTCACACTGACGCAGTCCTCAGCCTTCTACATCCAACCTGTGCAACTGATTTTACCATGAAGAACGCTTTAGTGGATTACAGATCATCTCGGCTTCGTAATGGTCATTGATTGCACTAAACCTTGTTTGGGCTCCTGTGCTCATGCATCATTACATAGCAAATTTACCCCCCACTTTTATCTAGACGCAACAGGTTTTGCGCGCCACAGCGCCATCATGGTCCTTGATCTGACTATTACCTGACAATATGCTCCCTCATATGGACTACATCTTTTCGTTTATTCCTTTTATTAAAACGAAATGTTTTAATATTCCAAAGAAGCTATGCTTTATGCATATTTGATCAGGCCTTTAGAGGTGTATCTAGTTTTACAGAGAATATACTATTTATTCATTTATTTATTTATTTATGAGTTTTAGGCGTTGTTAACCGGTAAATGAGTTGAGGGAATCAGAAGAACATCCTGAGTGGTTTAATAAGCGCGTAAGGTATAAGTTGAGCGGTTTGTTGACAGTGCTAGAGCTTATCGTTCGAACATGTACGAGAGCCAGTGAAGTTATTTCGCCGGGTTTGAAGCCTTGAAAATAATAAGGCAACATGTTCAGCAATCGGATGCTAGAAAGCTGCGTGAAGGGGTGAGATAGAGTGTCAAGTTTGTGACGAGAATGGGATTTTTATACTACAACTGTAGCGACAATGCGGTTGCAAAGCTAGCCCTAAAGGGACCTCGAATAGCGGAAAAATATAAGGACTTCTACAGTGCAGCAAACAGCTCATACATACGACAGGAAAGGGTGATACTGGGAGTTAATCAGTTATGTGGAAGAAACTGCCTGCAGACAGGCCTTCAACTTTAATAATAGGAGAGAGAAGCGCTTGAATACTATAGGTTTAGTTAGAAAATTGTTGTAGCGCGAGCGCTGAAGGGGACCTAGAATATCAGTATCGTGAGCAGTAGCCGCAAAAGATGCTACGTGTGCCACTCTGATGTGGACATCCACGGTGGAACGTTGAAGTCAGACTGCTAGTTATGACTCACTAATTGGTGAGTTGCTAGCAACCTTATTAGTTAGTATACAGGAGCGGCACGCTTTATTATGCTCAGCACAGTCTGATAGGTGTACAGTGTAGAATACCGCGTTCGGAAAGACCAAGCGTGTGGTACGCCAATTGTTGTAGTGTGCATAACAAATGGGGGGAATTAGTGACGCGTTGTGAGCATGTTGATGTGGCCGCTGTGTCGGAGTCTTGGCTCTCTCCAGCTGACCTTATTGGTGATCTGCTTATAGACTTTGCGCGCTACAGGGCTGACACGCCCGGGTATCGGACTGGTGGAGGGGTACTCTTGTTTATAAAGTGCTAATATAAACACTGGGAGGCTCCATTTACCATGAGTTCTGCTAATGTTCAGGTGGTATCCTGCTATCTAAAAGCATGGGGTAGATTGGAGATCATAGTATGTGTTTATCGTAGCCCATCCTCCCCGCGAGAAGAGGACAGGGATGGTGGTATGTTACTAAGACAGGCGGCAATGACCGCACCTAATTTGCTGATCGTCTGTGACCTAAACCTTCCGCATGCTGATTAGCAGCATGCCGAAACCAGAGTGGGTACTTTAGAGAAGGAACTAGTAGATTGGATGCATGTAAATGCGTTCGAGCAATACGTCAATGTCCCGACTAGGAGTCGTACTGGGAGTACCCCTTCAACCCTTGATACCGTGATCGCCAGACATGGTCACTTGATTGACCTATGCGTGGAGCCAACCCATAGGTAAGAGTGATCATTGTGTTTTGACCTTTTCTCTGGACACACCGAGGCTTGCAGAGAACCGTCGAATGGGAAGAGATTTAAATCGTATTGATTTTACGAAGCTGCGGGATCGAGCCCTTCAGATCACTTGGGTTCCTGAGCAGGACAAGGCCACTTTGGAACAGAGGTGGCTTCTACTTAAAAGTGGACTTGTACAGTTGCTAAATGAATTTGCTCCTCTTCGCCCCAGGAGACATCTTGGGCAACCCCGATGGTGGAGAAGAAACATTAAGAGAGCGATAAAGAGGGGCAATGCTGTGTGGAGAGAATAGCAAGAAACTCGGGGCCTTCGATGCTGACTGCAGTACGAAAGGTGTCGAAACATGGCTATTAAGTTACAGCCGCAAGCGAAGTACTCATATGAGCTTAGGTTGGCCAAATTCGCGAAAACTAATCCCAAGTGTTATTACAGTTATGTTCAATCAAAGGCTTCTTTAAGAGAGGTCCTCGGCTGTCTAACCATGGAGGACGGTACCCAGGCGGTAGACGACGTCGATAAAGTAGAAGTGCTGCTACGTGTCTACCAAAGCCTGCATCGGAAGGATAGTGGGTCAGCCTTGCCATCACAGCCGCACTGCTCAACTAGCTACACAATGCGGGAAATTATTCTCAGTGTGCCAGAGGTCTTCACAGTGCTGGCTAGTTTGAACCCTTATAAATCAGCCGGTCCTGATAGCGTACATCCCGCCATAGTTAAGCCGCTGGCTGATGTCCTTCAGTATCCCGTAGCGGAGTTATTCAACCAGTCTCTTCAAGAAGGCAAGCTGCCACGTGATTGGAAGGAGGCGACTATTGTTGCCATCCACAAAGGGGTTCTAAGTCGGTGCCACTTAACTATAGACCTGTAAGTTTGAAGAGCCTCATGCTGAAATGCTTGGAGAAGCTTATAAGGAACAGAATATGTAAGCACTTGACTGAGCACAATCTAATTCGAGCGGAACAGCATGGCTTTCTCAAAAAGAAGTCTTGTCTTACCAATTTACTGTGCTTTTTAAACGAGATTACCCGTTGTCTTGATAGTGGGATATCGGTAGAGGTGTGCTGTTTGGACTTCAGTAAAGCCTTTGACTCCGTGAATCATCGATTTTTCATTGAGAAGCTGACATGGTTTGGATTGCATCCTCAACTATTACTATGGCTCTCTGAATCCTTACGTGGAAGGACATTCCGAGTCAGGGTTGGGGAAGCGAGTTCTAGTGTTGGCCATGCCTACAGCGGTGTCCCCAAGGTTCGGTTCTGGGTCCATTACTGTTTCTTATGTTTATAAATGACCTGACTCCTCTTCTTGAGGATCCCTGCTACATCTTCGCAGATGACTTGAAGCTAGTCAGTAGGGGAAACCGATCGACATTGGCTAAGGACATCATCACTGTGGCGAATTGGTCAAGCCAATGGGACCTACCTCTAAATGCCAACAAATGTCAACTACTGACTAGCAGTGGTAGCGGAATTGCAGTTCAGTCTTCTGTGGAATCTCTATCATTGCGATGTACTGACGAAGCCCGTGATCTAGGTGTCATCGTAGAGAACAATTTTAAGCCTTCGGCACAGTGTCGCCATGCTGCCAATAAAGCACGACACGAGTTATTTCGTCTTAGGAGGGCGCTGAGTAACACTAAAGCAGAAGTATTCTTGCCCTTATATAAAGCAGTGGTCAGGCCACATCTGGAGTATTGTGTTCAGGTCTGGTCACCGTACCTCCGGAGTGACATCATATGTATGGAAAAGATTCAGAAACTTGCGACCAGGATGATTGAAGGTCAACGAGGGAAGTCTTACGAAGATCGTCTAAGTAGCTTAGGATTATTTTCCTTGGAGCGGCGTAGGTTGAGAGGGGATTTGATAGAGACGTTTAAGATCATTAAGGGACTTAGTGGTATTAGTTCCACCCATCTGTTTGAGTTGGCTACGTCAGACCATCTGCGCGGGCATCGCCTGAAGCTCAAACATCACAGAGCTCGTTTGGACATCAGGGCAAAGTTTTTACGAACCGAGTAGTTAACTATTGGAATAAACTTCCTTCTGATTTAGTGGAGTCTGAGACCGTAGCAGCCTTCAAAAGGGGCTTAGACAATTGTTGGTCCACCCTTTTCCCAGAGCTATTGTAGTTGTACTGGTATATGTGGTGTATCTTGATGCTGGCATATGAAAGTGCAGAGACTGCTCTTGTTCTTGCATCATTCCATTGCAGAAGCAAGAAACAATCCAACGTCGAAGTGCTGGGGGCCACTTCACTTACCGGCACAAGAACTGGACGCTCGTTAGGCGGAAGCCTCTATTGTCCATCTGACTTGACCTGACCTGAAAACAGACAGAAATACTTGCGACATCTGTAGAGAGAAAACGACAGTGGTGCCGGCTCCGGAATTGACCAAGGGTAAGGAAATAATACGGACAGCACCGCCAATTGCCAAGTTTTCATCCCAAGATATGCGATGACGAGAGGAGGTGCAGAAAATGCATACAATACAGTATGGTTAAACATAGGAGTGGATGAGACCCAGAGAAGTTCAAGTGCCCAGCATCTGGCGCTGGTGGAATAAGAAAGCCATCAGTCCAATAGACGGGGATGTGAGAATTAAATTGCATGGCAGCCCATGAACTGAGGATAGTGGTACCTATAACACCATTGTATAGTTGCGATATGAACAACGAGAGAAGGCAAAAATGAGAGGAAGACGTAAATGTGAGCTGAGGTGCATGATAGTGGAGCCGAAAGCCAAACTCAATCAGAGACGGGAAATTTGGATTTCGGTAAGCGTTACCAAGCATACAGAAAACGATTCAGACAAAGAAAAGCATCATAAGGTTGTAACTTATTCCAATGAGAACTCGAGTCGATGGCAGCCGATCCTCAAAAGAAGAGAGGCCTTGGTTTAATGCCTATGGGCATTTGGGGCCTGAGAGACCGGACTAGTCGAAAAGGTTTAAGAATGAGTACCACAGTAGCAAAGATAATCAAAGGAGGCCTAGGATTTTGCGCTGACGCTAGTGATACCTATACCACCATTGAACCGATGCGATATGGACCCAAAGAGTGTCCAAACAAGAGAGGGGAACGTAATTGTGAGCTGAGATTCATGATGGTGGAGCCGAGAGGCAAAACTCAATCAGAAACCTGAAATTGCAACTTTGTAGGGGACCAAGCATACAGGTAATGAACCAGACAGAGGTCAGTATCATGAGGCTGTTTCTTATGCCAATGAGAACTTTAATCTATGCTCATAGAAAGAGAAGCCTTTGTTTGAGGCTTGCAGGCATTTGGAGCCTGAGGCCGGTGTGGTCCAGGTGGTTTAAGAGTGCGAGGCGCAGTAGGAAAGCGAATCAAATGTGACCTAGTATGTTGTGCTGACGCTATGGGAACCTAAACCACTATTCAACCGATGCGGTATGGACCAAAATAGAGGCCAAAAAAGAGAGGGTGACGTAATTGTGAGCTAAGAAGCATGAGAGTGGAGCCGAGAGGCAAAAGTCAACCAAGGACCTGAAATTTCAATTTCGGTAGAAGGACGAAGCATGCAGTAAATGTAACAGACGGAGGCGAGTACACGAGTCAGTTATTTATACCAATAAGCAATTTTGCCGATGGCAGCCGATGCTCAAATGAGAAGGGCCTTGTTTTGAGACCGATGGGCATTTGGAGCCAGAGAGGCCGGGCAAGTCCAGTAGGTCTAAGAATGAATGTCACAGTAGCAAAGAGAATCAAACGGGGGCTAGTAAGTTGCGCTGGCGTTAGAATTACCTATACCGTCATTGAACCGATGCGATATGGACCAAAAGAATGGCCAAACAAGAGAGGGGATTGTAATTGTAAGCTAAGATGCATGATAGTGGAGCCGAGAGGCAAAACTCAACCACGGACCTAAAATTACAATTTCCGTAGAAGGACCAATCATGCAGATAATGTATCAGACGGAGGCGAACACATAAGGCAGTTAATTATACCAGTGAGAGCTTTGGGCGATGGCAGCCGATCCTCAAAAGAAGAGAGGCCTTGGTTTGATGCCTATGGGCATTTGGGGCCTGAGAGGCCGGCCTAGTCGAAAAGGTTTAACGATGAGTGCCATAGTAGCAAAGAGAATCAAACGGGTACCAATAAGTTGCGCTGACGTTAGCGGCACCTATACCGCCATTGAACCAATGCGATATAAAACAAACGAGAGGCCAAACAAGAGAGGGGAACGTAATAGTGAGCTGAGGTTCATGATGGTGAAGCCGAGAGGCAAAACTCAATCAGAGACCTGAAATTGCAGTTTTGCAGGGGTCCAAGCATACTTATAATGCATCAGACGGAGGCGAGTACATGCAGCTGTTACTTGTGTCAATGAGAATTTAATCGGTGCTCATAGGAAGAGAAGCCTTGGTTTGAGACCCATAGGCGTTTGGAGCCTGGGAGGCCGGACTAGTCCAAAAGGTTTAGGAATGAGAGCCACAGTTGCAAGAACATATAGCAACGCCTGGGATTAGGCATACAGATAATGAATCGGATGGAGACGAGAATCATGAGGCCGTTACTTATACCATTGAGAACCTTAATCAGTGGCAGCCGATCCTCAGAGGAAGAGAGGCCTTGGTTTAATGCCTATGGGCATTTGGGGCCTGAGAGACCGGACTATTCGAAAAGGCTTAAGAATGAGTACCACAGTAGCAAAGATAATCAAAGGAGGCCTAGGATTTTGCGCTGACGCTAGTGGTACCTATGCCACAGTTGTATAGTTGCGATATGGACCAAAAGAGAGGCCAAGCAAGAGAGAGATTCGTTGAGGTGAGCTGAGAAGCATGATAGTAGGAAAGAGAATCTAGCGAGGCCTAGGATTTGTCATAGGCGTTATGTGTACTTAGGCCACTATTGAAGTTGCGATAAGGACCAGAATATGTGCCTAATAGAATATACACAGAGCCGGGTTAAGCATAAGGGAGGATCCATGTAAGCAAAGATGTGGCTAAGGATGTAAATCTCAACGTTCTAGAAGGAACAGGAAGTGAAATATTTGGATCAAAGAGATGGAACTCTTGAAGCAGTCTCGTCTACGTAGGGATAGGAAGGACAAAAGAAAGCAGACGTGCGAACAAGATATCAGAAACAGCCGTGATGCGAGGTTAAAAAGAATTAGGAAACTGTTGGTAATAAAGCATTAAAAAGGGGATGTAGGCTAATTCGGTAGAGGTTGTTTGGTCTGTCTCCCATAGCTCGTCTTCCGTCACTTTGAGACTTAATAGTTCGGAGACTGTGTTTACGTCTAGGAATCTCCGTATAGCATTGCTGAAGTGTGTACTGGTCATAGATGATCCGATTTGCAGAGGTAATTTGTTCCAGGTGTCCGCGTATCTATAAAGGAAGAAGTTATGTCGTATGCCACAACGAGCAGACGGCCGGCTGAATAAAACGTCGCGTTGCGCAGATGATATCGGGTATCTCCTTCCGTTCGGAAGTGTTTGGATAGAATGATAATCCATAGGTACCATAATTCTGCATAAGTTTCCTACGATTTAACAAAATTCTCACTGTTAAAAAAGTCACTTAAATGTGTTGGCGATGATGTACCAACTGCTAGGAAACGCAAACATCCCGAGGGTTACTTATTTCAACATATTAATAATACGTTCCACACTGAACTTCCGAAGCTCTTAGGTCGGCACAATAGGAGACTAATTAGGTAGTCCAGAACATGACTCACAGTGGACGGCAGGTATTTTCAATAAATGGGTTCAGAAACAATATGCTTGTGCGTTATAAGTTATAGTAAATAATTGCTACTTTCATTACTAATATTGCATTAGTGTTGCGCATATTTAAAGCAAATATAGCTGCATACATTACATAATTGGATGTTTCACCATCGATATCTGGAAGTATAGTAACGCGAGTTGAGTATTAGCACTTTTGCAACCCAGCAAGCACAGCTGCTTGAGTGGACATTAGTTTGCTCGCATTTCAAAACCGTTTTGCTCTACAGTTTGTCTGTGTGCTTTTTGCGTATACCATCATCTAGACAGGACGCCGATAAGATGCATAAAAGGGGACCCAAGGACTCTTAACGGACGATAGCGCCGAGAAGCTTTTCACAAAAGATAGCTGGTGGGGTTAAAGTTGCGGAAATCCAATGTCTCAACCGGACTTCAAAGTAAGCGACTTAGGTACATACAGCATCCGTGAAAACGAGCCACCTAAATTAGACTTTTTACATTACTATTCGCGCACTGTGCAATATTGGACATATGGGAGTTGATATTCTATTGCCTAATTAAGTTACCAATTATGCAGCACTTCGTTAACCGTATTTACGTGCACTCGTATCGGCGACAAGCGGTTGATCGGCTTTTAGCACACGAAAACACAGTTTTAAAGGTAAACCACACAAGCATGACAGAGCCTAGAGGTCACTTGCTTCACTCCGGTCCAATCAATCAGCAAACGTCACCATTTTTAATGCGCCCTGCAAGGTCTGCTACTAATTGGAGCAGAACTTCCCATTCCGGCAACTCAGAAGCTTGAGCGTTTCTATTAGGTCCAGTAGCAACCTGCGTCGTTTCAGGGAAAACATTGCTAAGCTGTTCAGCCCCTGACCTCCCACGCAATCCCTGTATCATCCGAGTCTTTAGTTTCCGGATCCTTCTAACGCGGGCAACCTCCTTATGAGCATAAGCGTCGTCGTACTCTAGTGATTTTAGGTATGTGATAATAATAATAATAATATTAATAATAATAATGTGTCAGCTGTACGCCCTAGTGGCGCTCCGCTGTCGTACGACCCCCACCGACCACGGGGTGAGTATACGGCGAGGACGTCCACTGCGGGGCGTTTGGTTGCGCGTCCAAAAATGCTCGGCAGGCGGGGGCTCTGCAGTACAAAGTTCACATAGAAGCCGAATATATTCTCTAAAAGTTGTTCTAATCTTTCGTTTATATGAAATTTGACATGCTTGAATGTTTCCCATTCTGAACATTAAGGAGCATGAAGGTTTGCACCATTAAGTGGATTAATTTGCGTCAGTAATGTTAAATTTAACATATTATAAACTTTCTTTTAACCAGCAATAAAAATGTCTTCGTATATAACAACATTACATTTATCGCAAAAGATGTTACATGGAGACATCACTATTCTGTACTTAAGAACACGATGCAACTAAAATTCACTTGAACCGCAACTTGTGCCATCAAACGGTTCTACCTCCACTGCCACAACGATACAAAACCGCACCACAAAATTACAAGACAAGCCCGTTACTTCCATGCTACAGGCTGACGGTATGTAAATATTTAAGCTCAAAAGTTTAGCAGAAAAGCACTCGAGCCAACGAAGCCGTGGAAATTAGCAGATTTGGGGAAGGCATTGCGTCATAATCATCGTAGCGCAATAGCTGCAGATGGGTAACACACTGCAGCTAATTTGCCGAAGGAGGAAAGAAACATTTTGACAAAAGGTAGAACAAAACATTTTCAGTTAGTTGTTAACACGCAGACTTTTCTCGCCCTTATCATTATCACCGTTTGCTGTAGTAAACATGTGAATCAATACATTTCACACACGCAATTCTTCTGATGAATCCGGTGTCGAGCCATGTCTTTTAGATGGGTAAGCCATTGGCACACCGCATCTTTGTGTCTCCACCCTGGTAGGCGTGCAGGAACAACAGTGGCTAGACGCAAGTTTAGCGATTCCATGTACTGTCGCCAAGTGAAAGGCTGCTCCCCATGAGGTCGTCCCCCGCCAGGTTCTTGACAAGCTAATACAGCGCAACGCGATAGATGTTCAAGCGCCAAGCGTAGAAATCAGCAAAGCACATCAACTGGCACATAAAACCAGGTTATTGTAGGGAAGTATTAACCGGTTCTCACTAGACGCGATTCTGAAACTGGCGCCTTGCTGCTCTGCAAACCTTCAACGGCAGCTGAAAGAAGTCGCAGAACGCCAATGACCTCGGCAAAGTGGCGTAATAACCCACGTCAATAAACACTGTACAACGATCGCGGACCATGGTTGTGTTTATAGGTCTCGCACTGACCTCCGACCCCTTGATTGGAAAGGTCAACTACCAATGTTAGTGGATCCACATCGCGTTGGCCGATACCTCAGGGGGTTCTTTGTCACATGCAGAATATAGAAATTTTCAGAACATTCGAAAAGGATGTGATAATAATTAACTATCGACTATTGGCTAAACTGGTAGACCTTCCAGGCAACTGTTACTTGCTCACGGACACCTTTCCGCCTGAGATATCTTCCGAGTTATGGGATGAATAACTAGGTTTAATTTGCTATCTTCTAGACAGTGTGCTCCGCCTTTCGGTCCATTACATTGGCGGAAGTGTCCACGACTGCTGTTCCAATGTCCGTGTTCTGGTATCCTTGCTCGACTGTGAGCAGTCGTCCACAGCTTTCTTCGGCATGTTGAAGCTTTCTACCAGTAGGTCGAACTGGAGGTCGGTGGACCTTGCTTGTTCTGGTTGACACAAGGTTGGCCGTAACTGGTTTGCATGCCGTGCCCAAATCTGTGCGCCCACGATCACGGCACACATGACATTTCCACGCTTGCATTTTACCATCCCCGGTGTCTAGTTTGCATGACGTTCCCGATAGTTACGTACTTGCCATTTTGCCTAAGTGTAAACGCTCTTTCCTTTGTTTCTTGCCGATGGTTAACGTCTTGTTCTATTCAGAGGTTTCTTTCACCAACACAGGAATCCGAGCTCGGTCGGGTGGCGTCTAAAAGGCATGCGGAGATTCCGGTTCATCATGGCTTGTGCTGGAGAAACTCCGTCCAGCGCTTGTGAATTCAGTGTTGAACGGTAGAGGAGAAGTAACTTGTCAAACTCCTCGCGATTGTATCCTCCGGAAGTACGGTTTCAGCTCGACAGATGGACATGAACGTGGTCAACTTGTTTTGTGAAACTGCGAAAGTTCCTTGAGTACTGCGTCCCGAAGCGTTTCTGTTCGTACAGCTTCTGCGGTAACTGGTAGACCGCGCTATGCAGCACGTACCAGGTAGTTGACATCCTGTACACCTTGGACCGATGCAATGATTGCGTCCTTACGTTCTTGCTGGTGGGCTTCAGTTAGGCGTAACAGCGCCTCCGCTGGGTCAATAGAAATTGTCCAGTGGTAGTTGGTCGCTTAAGCATGCCATATTAAGACCAGAGCCCAACGTTGTTGCCGGTTGGCTGTGTAGGCCCCGATGCCCATTTCAGAACCAGATAGCGAACAATGGCCTGTTAGCAGCCGGAAGCACGAAACGGTGCCTATGTGGCATTTGGTGGAATTTCTTGGCCGCGTACACTTTGGCTAATGCTTCTTTCTTGATCTGGATGTAGACCACTTCGCCTTCTTACGTCGTCTAGCGACATGGGCGATTGCTTTCTGATATCCATTGGTATAGTGTGTACGATTATTGAGCCAATTTCAAAGCTTGCTGCATCTACGGGTTAGGCACGCCTCCTTGGGCGTGCCTTGCATAGCCGAGAATAACATGCTTATTTATTTATTTATATTTGGAGGCATAAAATTGAGACAAAACAAGTGCGAGGATAGTCCTTTCTTGACCAGTTCGAATGCGTGCTGGCATCCTAGTGGCCAGTTTCAAGTTTTACCTTTGGCATGTAGCCTGTTTAACGAGGCGTGCAGGTGGTGCATCTCAGGCAAGAATGCGCTAGAGTGGCTGATGCGCTCACAATAGTAACATATTGACGGTGGAACTGTTAGTGGAGGCATGTTGGTACTGGCTTCTAAGATTTTTGGATCCTGTCTCCGTCCAACTTCTTAAGGATGTAGCCGAGGTATTTTATGCTGGAAGTAAAACTGGTACATTTATTCTCACTAAACCAGAAACCGTACGACTGTACACAACAAAGCACTTCACCCAGGTGGTTGTATACCTCTTCCATTGTTTGACCAATCAATATGATATCATCCAAATATGCATCGGCTCTAGAAACGCCCGCTGCTATGGTATCCGTCAACTGCTGGAAAGGGCTTGCTCTGTTTGTACACCTAAGGGCAAGTCGTTGTATTGGAGTAGCCCACGAGGAGTGTTGATCGTCAACTCCAATTTAAGGCAAGCATCGGACAGAGCCAGCATACAAAAGCACTAACCACCATTCAGTTTTACAACGATATCTTCCGGTACGGGTAATAAGTACTGGTGGTCGTCCAGCGCGGCGTTAAGGCCAGTTGCGAATTCAGTGCAAAACGCTTAGCTTGCCATTTGCCTTCTTCACAAAGACAATAGGTGCTTCCTATGTTGAGTAGTTGAAGGCTGTGCTGAATCCGGCTCGTTATAGTCGATGGGGTTCTTGAGCAACGGTTGACATGGCTGCACACGGTACCGGCTTTTGAGCCTTGAACACTACTTTAGCACCTGGTCTGGAGCGCAGCGTTGCATTGAATTGAGTACCATGGCCCAAGCCATCCTGAAAGATAGGCAATATTTTGCTTCCGCGAACGTGTCATGTCGTTGACGAAAATTGATGCTGGATCTGGGCTTCCACGAACTCGGTTGCAGGTCTGCTTCAAGGGAATATCGAGGCGTTGCAACTTTTCAATCCAGTCAAGGCCAAGACGGTTGGCATTCGGCCAGTCAGAAATGTAACACCTTCCCGAATCTTACCTATGTAAGCAATTTTGCAGGCAAGTTCGTTCACTAGGTGTAACACACCACCGGTTGCCTTTTGTACACCTTTCTGAGCCTCGACCACCTTCGGCCTCTTTAAGTGATGCCACTTGTTCCTGGATATACTCAGCTTGTCCGTGGCTGTGTCAGCTTGCAGGTTCGTTGGGATTCCATTTAGCAACAAGCTGGTAAGTCCTCGTTTGGTTTACACTCACATTGGTATGCAGTAAATATAAACAGAGACTCTGCTCATCCTACTTAAAATCGCTTTTGTATAAGACTTCTTCACGTTCTTCGGCCGTACCTGACTGCAACATGCCTCCTTATGTGCACACTTGTGGCACGTTTGATAAATATGAAGTTTGAACGGAAACATCCCGCGAAATTCCATTTGCCGCATGACCAGCCTGCTGTGGGTGGTTTGTTCGCAGTAAACTTCTATGGCTTGCTTGGGTTGAGAGTCCTGGCCTTTTATACGAAGGATACGATATCTGGTGGTGCGAAGTAGTATAGTGTTTTGGTTTGAGTAGCGGTTTGAAATTGCTTACGCGGATCTTTGGGGGCCTGTTTTCTCTTAACTAAAAGCCGCGTTCGGATCTCTGCATCACTGGGGATTGTAAAGCGTCGCCAAACGTGAGACAATTAAACTGCTCGTCCGATAAAGCGCGTGGTCTGAAACGTTCACCCTCACGGGTAAGCATGTCTGCCAGGGCCACAAAGTCTTTTGATTCCTGTTCGACACTTTACATGCATTGATAGTGAATACTAAACAAGCATACTGACTCACCAAAAGGTTCCCTTAGCTGTAACAGTATTTCGTCAAGCACCAAAGTTTTCGGCTGTTTGAGCAGGATGTGGTCAGTGAACCTAGAACGTTCAGTTGTTCCGAGATTGTGGAGTGGCAATCGCACCTTCAAGAAGTCGCCCTGACGAATGACGTCTGTCCGGAACATACGTTTCCTGCGCTTGAAACTTGCTTCGAAATCGCATCCAGGATTCGCCTACTAAGTGTAGTGGTTGCATTCGTGAGAGGAGCAACAGAACTCGTCTGCATGTCCTGGAGCACTACACCTGTTGTCTGTAAACAAAAGCAGTGCGTCAGCTTTTCGAGCATTATTATTTGCATCGCCCGTTAGGGTTGCTGGTGAAAAAGCAGATTATGAAAACGTTCAATAGAAAAGCTCCTCTTTTTTCCAATGTTATGCTTTGCTACTTTTTATAATATTCACACTAGATGCGACTCTGAAATTGGCACCTTACTGCTCCACACAATTTCAACCCCTACCGAAAAAATTGCAGGACGTCAATGACTTTGACAAAATAACGTAATAATCGCCGTCAACAACCAAAGTACAACTACCACGGACCTTGGCTGTAGTTATTGGTCATTAACTCTCCCACTTCTCGAATTGGAAGGTCAGCTGCCAGTGTTAGTGTTTCCACATCTCTTTTGCCGGGAGGTCTGTGAGTTCTGTTGTCACGTGCAGAACTTAAAACACTGCAGGACTTCCGAACTCAATGCGGTAATAATTAACAACCGATTAATGGTTAAACTAGTGGATTTTCCAGGCGATTCTTTCTCCGTTCAGAACAGAAATACTTGCCCTTTCAAAGGTGCAACGTTGAAGCGAAATACAGCTACTTCTACGTTGCCACGAAACACGAGCAATCCTGCTTAGGAAATCGTTTTTGAAGACAGAAAAAAACGCAGGTGTTCCACAGGAATCGGCCATGACAAGCTCTCATATACCACTGAACGTAGAAATGAGCTGTAAACGTGGCCCGTTGGAGTGAATAAGACGTAGAGACGGCACCACAGGGGTATCAGGTTGACAAATGCTGAGCAAGCTTTGGCGATGCGAAGCGGAGTTTCTTTTCTCACAGTATCGAAAGCAGCAACACCACACTTTATGGACGAAACTATCTACCTTTTGAAGTTGCGCGCCTCCGAGCGTCAGCACGAGAGCAGGTGTAGGTCATTCCTGGAGTCCATTGAGCTCATTGAGTTGTAGAAATTAAGAGGGAAATCCTTTGCTAACTGCATCGATTCCGAACCATACTGGGTTTGCTGCTTGTTGTTGCGGTATGACTTTCCCCGAGGGTCATCGCAATTGCAGTGACAGCTGCAAGAATCCAGCATACGCAGCGCATGTTTTTTCTAGCAGCCGAGTGAAGCTTTTCTCGAATGAAGCGCTGCAATTTCTTCCGGTACGCCGTTCCAGTCGTTCACCACTCATGTGTATAGGGTGCCATCACTGCGAATTCTATGTCTGCTTTGTTTAAATAGGTTCCATGTGTGACCTCGTGCAAAAAAAGCCGGTGTTGGGCCGGAAGGATGGTTGTAACTCACTTCCAAGTTCCCCTCGGTGGACGCGCCTAGCGTAGATGAGATCACCTCAGCGACGGCGGAGCACGAGGGAGAACAGCTTTAGCTGCTGGAGTCGAAGGAGGATGGGCGATCAAGAAGCCCCAGTACAGATTTTGATGCACTTCTCTGAACCTTTTCCAGCAGACTGCATTCAAACTTTGAAAGCGGATGGATAACTGAGAAGCCATATTTAAAGACTGGATGGGTGTACATAGTAAACAAAGATCAAAAAATCGCAGGAGTAATTCGAGCGTATGACCACCTTAAGGCACCCACCAGCCTCCTTACAGTGACCAACTTCTTCAATGTGTCCTGCCTCGCTCTAGGGTCGGAAGTCAAGATAACCCCGAGATTTCTGTCGTATGTGGTACGCCTGAGGCGAAACCCACCAGCGTGGTATGCACCGTACGGTGCATTGCTACCCATTGGGACAACAGCCTAGTTTTTTCAGTTTATTGCCGATTCTCAGTTGATGGATCATTCGAGTAGCTGGTCAGGAGCCAATTGTAAGCAGTCCGCAACCTCAAGGCTGAATACTGTTAACCATAGCTTAGGGCATCGGCCTAGACCAAGCATTCAGTTTGTAGTGCAATCGGTAGATCGTTGAGATAAAGTTTGAAGAGCTCTGCTCAAAGCACGGATCCTTGGGAATGCCATTATCCACAGACACTTGGGCAGAGAGGGTTTAGTTCAGTGGTACGCCTCTTTATCCTACCTCTTAAGAAATCTGCAATCCAGGGGAGAAGATTACGTGTACTGTCAATTCCCTAGAGTTTATGTAGCAGTGGAAGGTGCGGAACCTTATCAAAGGCTTTACCGAAGTCAATGAAGCTTACGTCAACCTGTGTTCAGGCATCTATGGCTTCTGCCTATGTATCCCTGGCTATGAGTAAGTTAGTGATGAATGAAGGTGATCTCCGGAAGCCATGATGAGCAGGTGAGATTAGGTTTAGCTGCTCACAGTATAGCTGGAGGGCTCAATTGACTATTCGTTCCATGGTTTTGCATACGACTGACGGCAGGCATATTGGCCGGTACTTGGCTATGTCTTGTTAGTTTCCCACATGCATTTGGGCAGGATGGTACTGGCTTTCTAGCCCGTGGGTAGGCAGCCGACATCCAGGCATTGCCAACACACTTAGCAGAGAGGGCGGCGACGTGCTCAGCTATCATTTTGAGGAAGCTGGGATGCAATCCGTCCGGGCCTGGGGAAGTGTTCTGGTCCAGTTCGACGAGTAGCTTAGTGATTACCTCGGGCTTAAGTTCAACGGTCCATGGAGTAGTGAGCAGGCAAACAGTTGTTGAGCAGTGGAGCCTTCATTGAGTAGAAGGAGGAATAGTGTGCAGCCAATAGGTTTGCTTCTTCAACCTAGCCGTACAGAACGATACCTAGCTTAGAAGAGGATAGAGAGGGGATTCCACTACCAGTTTTGGCACTTCGCTTTAATTAGACAAAACGTTTTTTGAGACCGTTTTGGGATTCCGTACCCATTCTATGTGCAGATTGTAGTACTTTCCTTGTCTTTGAGGACGCATATGTTTCTGACAGTTTTATACTCTAAGTAGCTTGCTGTCAGTCCTGTGCTCTTGAAACAATCCCATAGTTTTTGTCGTTTTTCATTAGGAATCTTACTTCTTTATCAATCCATGGGGTCCTTTGGATGGTGGTCGGCTCTTGAAGTTTAAAACAAACTGTTCAATGACACGCATCCTCCTGGGTCGTAAGCGTTCACTTGCGTCATCAAGCTCCAAGGATTGCAGAATGATCCACTTCATGTTACTTGCAGTCGTTCTTAAGCTGAGCTGGTCAGTGCGCCAGCAATTTTGATGGAGTGTCTTCTGAAAGTGGATTGTAGGTGTTGTGTCCACAAAAAGGAGACCATACAGTGATCACTCATCCCAAGAGGTTGGTCGATCGTTGGGACTGAAACAGCAGATGGTTCCGAGATGTTTGGTGTCTAACCAGGAACCATCTGTGTTGTTGTCAACATGTGCTGTGTCAGGTTGCACTCGTGAACGGTAGCAAGGAGATCAACTTCAAAAACGTCAGGTGAGAGATCACTGTAACGAAGGCCCCAGATTAGGTCGGGGACTTTGAAGTCACCCATAAGCAGACACTTTGTGCTGCTGTGGATACGCATGGAGTGCAATAGATGTGAGCCAATTCCCGCAGGGGCTCCGTATATTACTCCGACCATCAGCTATTGACATCCGTCATGAATCCAGCACCAGAGCATTTCTGACGTACTATCCTTGCCACAATCGGGTTCGACAATTTGGGCCTTGAGGTAGTTATTTGTGTAGAGGATTAATTCGCCTCCAGATCTCTCATCAAAGCGACCGCATCTAAGTATCTGCTATCCGGAACCGTGAACCTCCGGGTCAGAGGTATATGATGACAGTCAGATTTTGGTGAAGGCCATTAGGTCCGGTTGCTGTTCAGAGATAAGGAGTGTGATCTCATCTAGCGTGTTAATGAGACTGCGCAAATTCGCGAGTATTACCCGCAGCCCGTTCTTTAGGTTTGAGGTCATGGAAGAAAGTAGCTTGGCATCCATCGAGCACTCTCAGTATTATTGACTACGCAAAAATCCACTATGTGTAGAGCTGTTTCTCCATTTGCTCGTCGGATTCGCAGCTCGAAGATAGCTTGCCACATTCGGACTTGCTCCTCCGGGAGAGGTTTTTCGGAATGTAGAAGCTTGCTCCCTTGAGGCGCGGGGTCCGTGACAGGATGCGTTAGCATGCTTCGTCATCCTGAAAGACAATTTTCAGAGGACGAAACTTGGCTGGGTCTTCTTATTTTCCGCCAGGCGAAAAGCAGAGCATACGTTTATCTCTTGCTCACGCTCTTCGAACAACGTGGAGGCTATTCGTTTAAGAAAGGCTTGGTCGGCGGGTAACCTTGCAGCTGGAGTCTCTTTGTTGGATACTGGGACGTTAGTGATTATCAGGCAGCGGTTGTGAGCAGGCGGCTTGTCTCGTTCCGGTGACGCTGGCTTTGATGTGCACTGCTTTTCTCTGACTAGTTCCTCAAGCAGCGCTTCTTTATTTAGGACGAGCTATAGTTCCGCGTTTTTGGTGTTTGCTTTTAACTTTGGCCGTGAGGAAAGCCTCTTCGAGGTGTTGTTCGCAGTTAGGGTTTTCCTCACTTTTGCTGAGGTGCTAGCGCTCGCGACTGCGGCATAGGACTTGGGCTGATGCATCGGCCCATTTTCTTTCTTACAAGTCAACGGCGTTAAGTCCACTGTGGTGAAGGACGCCCGGCCTCCTTTCCCTTTCGGTGTAGAATACCCAGACATGGGCCGACAAACTGAGGAGATAGATGCCTCGCTGTAAGTTTAAAGACGGCTTGCGCAAAATCAGTACGCATATTGAAAGCGTTCATCAGAATTGGCTTGCAGCTGACCAAGGTTAGCGACGAATCGCAGTGAAAGTTGCCGCCTTTAGAGTTGTGAGCTGAAGACATTGGTAAAGGTCATTATCAATATTACAGCAAAATATATGCATCCATCTGTCGCGGAGCGCGCACTGGACTGCTTTAGAACGTAAGGTGACACTTCCTCATCGAACACGCAATCGGATGGCAGACTTACCAAAATAAAAGTGAACTAAACTGAACTATCGTCAAAAGTATCTACTCAAACTCTTTTCTTCACGAGAATATTACCTAGAAAAACTCAAAAATATGGCATGACAGGAAGAGTAGTTACTGCGTTAGACCCTTTGTGCAGGAACAATAATTTTTAATTTGATGGAGCGAACCTCATGTCATGCTTAGATGCATCAGCGACTAACCGATCTAGGATGAGCTGCCTGCCATGAGGATCGCTATTGAGTAGGGCGATATCAGCAGCACAATCTACGTCGATGGCGCAAACATCCGGTAAAAGCCGTATGTAAAAAGTTGGCAACCTCCTAGAGCACTCGACATAACGTCTTCGATTTCAAAGTTGTAGAGAAATGGAGATGTAGAGCAGCGGTGCTGCACACCGCTATTGACAGATAATGGCAAAAGCAGCTTGTCATAAACCCTCACGCTTCCACAGGTAGGAAGGTTACGTGCGGTATATTTCCCTGGCATCCCGTTCTTTTGCAAGCAACGCCATAAAGCAGGTCGAGCATCGGATCCAACTGCGGCACTTATGTCTAGGAATGCAACAATCATGGGCCACTGATACATGTCGGGTTGTTCGGGGAGTTGGCGGAGCGTAAAGTTTGATCCAAGCGTCCACTTCGGGAGCCGAAACCAGGTTGTGCTCCACGGTTGGATGCTTCACGGATTGAGGTAGTCTACGGAGCATTAGGTATGCCAATAATTTGGAGGCAACCGAAGCAAGACTAATCCCTCAATGTTTTACACATGAAGTGATAGAGCCTTTCTGGAAATTTGGGTCAATAACTGATGCACCTTAAGTGGAAGGCTCTTTCTCTTCATGCTAGATGTTTGCTAAAAACGAGGTCAGCTGTTTATTGATCGCCACGCCGCCTTATTTGAACAGCTCGGGAGGAAGTGGATCTAAGCCGACAGGCTTAAACCGCTTAAACCGTCGAAACTCGTGGCAGACTTTCGTTCCGCTAGTTAGATTCCGTGGGACGACCCAACGTGGACAACAATGTGTACTGCAGGTGTTGCTGGATGGTGGCGGCCATTTGGACTTCGAGTGACCGTGCTCGGCCTGGGGTCCAGACGCCTCTGTTGGTTGGTGAACGGAGACGCATCTACAACGCAGCTAACCTCACCAACACCGGTGGACCGAATAGAATGAAGGTGCTTGCATGTATGGTCAGCGGTGGCAGCGGTCACCATCCCAAAATCCCACTCAGACAACCATGCCTAACCATGCTTGCGTAAGCTTTGCTTCAGCAGCCGGTTTGCAGCAGCGCACCGCTTTTTGCAGGCTCATTCCGTCGTGATAATTTTGAGGCGTTCAGACAGCTACCGGAATTTGCAAAGATCCAAGCCTTTAAGGGAAATCAAGCAAGAACGAGGCTTGACTGTCTGGAAATAGTCCACGCTTTTGGTATACAAATGCAGGGTACTTTATACCTTGCAGTGGATTTCAACTGAGTGCGTAAGCCAGCGTAGACTGCTAGCTCGCCAGGACAGATGCTTCAGTTATTCTGCTTATGTCAATCTTGCGATGATTCTTATCTTGGGACCTTGAAACAAATGCAGAATTTTGCACAGACCACAGCGTGATCTGCGTCAATAAAGTGGACCAAGAGCACCTGAAGCCTGGAAGGTGGCCACCTTCTCTGAAGCTAATTGCAATGTGATCAATTTGAGACCACAGCTGTGTTGGAGAATGAGGACGCTGCGTTGCGGAACATTTCTTCATACACCTGAGGTTAGTGCTCGAAAGTAACGGATGCTTGCCTTCGCACAAGCGGGGATATCACTCCCTGTTATCAGGACGGATTGTATTGAGGGCGTGGCGACCACCAATGTAGCGTTGCTATGGTAACAAGCGACCAACCTGTGCATCTAAAGCCACAACAAGGACAACGACCACAAACAATTAGCATTAGTCTAGCGCTGAGGTAAATGGTGGTAAAAGGTAGCCTTGCCCGAGTGATCACTGCAACCTGTAGGAACGTGCTTGGATATCACAAACTGGTTGCCTCACAGCTCGCGACGCTTGTTAATTTTACATGAATCCCGAAGGCGAACTACACATGTTAGGCTGTTACTCAGGAACTAATCCAGAAGTGCCTCCTCAGCTTGCTAATTGTTGCTATGTTTATAGCAAACAAACCCGCGGAGGCTGCTTCTGGATTTCCAGGAAGACGCAGGTTCTATCTAGCTTCGTGGTCAGTGAAGGATGGCAATGTAAGCACAGTGCTAGAAGCTTGCAATCGGGTTGCTGAAAGGCAGCAGACTTCAAAATCGAAGGACTCTTGGGTGCGCGACAGACCACCTTGCTGAACAACCAGCATGAGTGTCGGCAAGTTGAAGCAAGCCAGACGGAACGAGGATCGGGGACGAAGGAGAGTCATAGTTTTACCTCCGTGGTTCGCGGCACCAGCGAATCAGAAGACGGAAAGTAAGGATTGCTAGAGAACAAGCCATTTGTATGCATGAGTTTGAGTGGATGTGAGAAGTATAAACGGTAGCTGAGGAGCACGTTGTAGTACAGTCCATGGTTTTGTAAGAAGGCGTGCTACCGTCCGGGTGCCCATGCCGAAGTAGCGAGTTGACTTGCAGGACGCCACTCCGAGCCATTGGCCAAATAACTTGCCCGCAATGCAGCGAGGCGAATGCATGGAGTCGCACCCACTGGAAGTCATTGACTGAATGTTCAGTGTATACGTCTTTTGTTTGGTATAGCACCAAGCAGAGGCCCAATACCCCCATGCACGCAGCACAACTGCTGGTCTACAATGCCCTACCGAGGTAGAGCACTGCCGCTGAACACTTCGCTGGAACGTGGCACACACGAACACCCGGCTGGCACCACCGGGCGGCAGTTAGACAAACAACACAGGATAGAGAGACTTAAGGCATCTGCCTTGAGCAAACTACGTTGGGGGTCTGGTTGAGGCTGCAGCCTTAACAATGCCTTAAGGCACCTGCTATCGTAACATCAAGGTCGGTCCTACTGGCAAGATGCAAGTGCTGAAGAACCCCGTTCGGTAATAGCTTATTCAAGTAAACCTGACTTTTACCACCTAATGAGCGCCTGAATTTAACTCCTTTCTCAAAAGCTAGCGGACGATTCCCTGTAATCTGTGTTTAATAATGGGTTCCGATGACTTTTATGTTTAGAGCGTGTGTGGGCCGGTACAGGCCGATGGGTTGAAAAGCTAGATAGAGGTTTCCTAGGATGCTAGGCGGCTAACTCACGATCATCTAGTAAAGTCAGAGCTGTATGGGGGTGAGCCTAACTAACGCTTGGTGAGCTGGACGGCGTTGTTGCGGCTATCAATGAAAGTCAGAGCCTGAGTTGTCTAGCTGGATTGTGAAGGCATGAACTATAAATGGTGGCTCTAATGAGAGTAAAGAGGAAATGAGATGGTAAAGAGAAGAGGAAACTACCGTGATAGTAACGGATACGTTCAACGGCCTCTTACTTGTTGATTTGCTACAGCATTACTCTAACGCGCTACATTATCCCGCACTTTGGGGTGGTATCCGCAGGGCCTACAGGAAACCTGGACTGTGTCATCTTGCTGCCGAACATAAAGGCTGGTGAAAGCTGTGATGAAGTCGGCCGCTTCCGTGTTACGGGATACTAGTAATCACTGCAACGGCCGCAGTCCTGCTACAGTGGCTGGTGATATGACCTGGCAGGACTGACAAATATGCCGAGGGTTCCGAGGGCTTACGTGTCCAGGGCATACGCGTATGCCCCGCGCAGGCCATTATAGACCGAGAGGCATGAAAAGGCAGAAACATTTTTTTAGGCGGTTGGACAACTAGATCACAACACCCTAATAAGTTTGGGCTGCATGGAGGGTCCGCTTGACTTACACCACCTGGTGAGAACGATGGCGTTGGAGTAACCTGGAGATGCCCTTGTCTGTCTGTGTAAAGTATCATTAGAATCTATTCGCATTGTTATCTAGACAACTTAGAAAGCTTACCTGCTGGAATGCTGACTACTTGGGTTTTAGTCAACCGGACGAATCGCATTTCACGTGCTCTAGTCTTTCCCGTTTTGCAGAATGCCAGTAAGTCGCTTTCGACTCGTTTAGCAGCGGCGAAATCTCCTCGATATGTCAGCTGCGTGCTCCGTTCAACAAGCTAAAATAGACCTAATTGCAGCTCACGGGAAGGCGACACCAAATTTGTTAATTTGCTATTGGTCTAACAGACTGCGACGTACCTACTGGATATCCGCGCCCTTCTGCCCTCTGCTTTTTGTCGGAATGTCTTCGATACGCTGCACCACATCGCGCATCCTGGTATCCGCGCTTCAGTCAGGATGATTATCGACAGGTATGTCTAGCCACAATTACAGTGTGACGTCAGCCATTGGGCACGAAAGGAACTGACGTGTCAGCGAACAGAAGTTCATCGACATGTTTCCGCCCCGATTGGACGCTTCCCATCAGTATCAACTAGATTTTCTCATTCCTAACCTGACATGCATGGAACACTTCCGCCATCCAAAGGCACGGTCTACCAACTGATCATGGTGCATCACGCCAGTCGTTCGCCCGAAGCTGTTCCAATTTCCGATGTTTCTGTTTAGACCACAACGCGCGCATTCTTCGGGCGCCGGGTCGCTTCACATGGCTGTCCAGCCACCGTGACTAAGGCCCGTGGTCCACAATTCGAATCGTTGAACATTAACGACCCAATCAGCCCCAGTTTCAAACGCATCCGAACAACTTCTTACCGTCCTAAGGTAAATAAAATCGTGCAGCGCTTCCACTGGCAATTTACAGCCTCACTAAGTGTCGTCAAATGCACTGAGTTGGACAGATGTTTTGCCAATTGTACTACTCAGAATTCGATCATTACTGAAAGCCGACCTCGAGACGTCCAGCGCCGAACAGGTTTGTGGTCAACCGCTCTGAGTACGAAGCGACTTCTCCGAAAGCTCGAAAACTCCTTGCCACGACGTGCACAACGCTCGCAGTTGGCCGTTTACATGCGCCGCTACAAATCGACCGAAGCAGGGGAACAAAATGTCAAGCTTTAGTTTCCCAACGATCTTGGCCGGTGTCTGCTCGTCTCCGTTCGCATCGACGGTATACGCAGACCACTCCAAAGAACTTAGGATGGTCCATTCATGGTCTTACAATGTAAAGTTTGATTGCTCGACATGGAATGCAACGTTGAGCTCGAAGCTGTGTTGACCGGTTGCCTCAAAACTGCTTACATCGAACCAGAGTCGAACGACGACTCCAATTCTCGGTCATCGGACGGATCGACCCAAGTGATGGTGCAAGAAACCTATTAAGACAGAAACCCAACAACCGGAAACCCTCCTTCCGAGCCCTATAACTCAGCCGAGCCTAAGGTGTTCTAAGTCTGGCCGTCAGCATCACTGGCGGAAACATTTCCCACGACGTTACCTTATTATCCTGTTTCTAACGGCGTTTCCAGGCTTTCATTAGCGTCAGTACCCTCCGAAAGCCGCAAAAGTTGGCAATTCGTTCTAAAGACGCAAAAAGCGCAACGATTTTGAAAACAAGGAGAAAACGGAGAAGACGTTTTGAAAACGGATAAATGAGTTGTTCTTTGACTTTTTGCTGCCTATTTTGTGTCAATCCCGTTAGTTGTTGTCACCGCTTCTACGTGCTTGACCACCCAATTTCTTTCCAAGTTTTGGATTGAAGGACACGCACACATGGTTACACACAGAAGAACATATGCTGCTTTCGTTCTCCCAATTTTGTCGGCCTCTTTAGGGAGGACACGAGTAAGAGCCCGCTAGGGTCCGATTGCATGGTTCTTCCAAGCAGCTATTTTCGGTTTCACCTCATAGCCCTGCAGAAGGCCGGCCCACGACAGCGGTCTTTGCGTAGATCGAAGTCAACCACACTTTCCTTTTAGGAGGTACGCTTTGTGGTGACCGGGAGACTACCATATTTGTTTGTGTGAAATATTAATAAAATAAAATAAAATTGTTTACCTAGGCTACTTAGGAAACTTGCCTGTTGGGATGATGACTTGCTCAAATCAACCAGACGCATCGCATTTAGCGCTTTTGGCTTCCCCACTGCTAGGAGCCCTCGCAGCGTCTCGACTGGTGACTATATCTTTCCTTACAGCTAGAACCATCTTACTTTGCTCTTAGCTAGCGGGACTGCATATTACGACAAAAGCATCTATCTAGCTCATATATTCGTCTTTTTCCGACGTTTCCTTGAGGCGTAACGAGCCCGAGTTTATAGCGAGCAAAAGATTCCGTTATAGCTCTGTCATAACTGGTAATGGAGTACGGAGCCTGAGGTGACGGAATGGATGGCGAAAGCACGCAATTAAAACAGTTGCTCTAATTACATCAAAGATGAATTGGGAAGACAAAGCCAACACGATAGTGGTGGCATATATTTGTCGTCCCCACAGGAATACGGGGACGCAATAGACTCACGGTACTATGACAAGGGAAACTTACTTGCGATGCCGGATACGTCTGCATTACACATGTCTATGTTACTTGTACACAGATGAAGCGAACTTGTAGGTACATTGGAACATTAGAACATTGTATTTAATGGAAATAAAAGCGCAAGCTTTACATGACCCATAGGGTAACGAGTTCAGGTCGGGTCTAATGAAAGGCCAAGCAACCTTATAGCGGGTTGGACTCGCGTGTTAGCCGTATCTTCATGGGGCTTAAGTGGCATTTAAACAGAATGCACGCCGGCTCAAAACGAGGCGTCCCACCACGCCGTCCGAAACGGCTTTGGAAAGGAAGTAGGTAGAAAAAAAAAGAAATCTCATCCAGTAGAATGTAGTTAAATTAAGGAATATCGCGATGTAACTCGGCCAGGTGACAGTCCAAGCGGGTCTTAAAGGCCGCCACAGTGGTTGCCAAGACTATCGGCAGGCAGAGCATTCCACGGTCGGCAGATTTGCAAAGCGAAGTAGTGTCGTCTGCAGTTCAGCCGGCTATGCTGATGTGTGAGCCTCAGTGGGTGGCCACCTAGGTGGAAGCCCGATTGGGGCAGTGTGAGTAGGATGCGACAAGGATGTCCAGGGTTGGATAAAATCATAAATACGAGGACCAGGTCGCCCCGTAGACGTCGGTACTTAAGCGAGTAGAGGCCCAGGCGCTGAAGTCTTGGTGGATACTCTAGGTGCTTGAGACCTCGGACCAGTTTGGATGCTCGACGTTGTGGGGCTTCGAGTATGCGTTGGTCCTTCAACAGCCAAGGGCTCCAAGCATGAATAGCGAACTCCAAGTGGGGTCGAAGAAAGGTGTTGAGGAGGAGGTGGAAATTGCTGGGGTCAATTTGACCGAAGGCTCGTTTCAGCAATCCCACCATGCGGTTAGCAGCAGCAGTTGCTTTCCAACAGGAAGCGGATACGGAAAGACTCGTCTGGGTAATGATACCCAAGTCTCTTTCGGCTGAAGATATCTGAAGAATAGACGCTCCTAGGTAATATATAGGAGAAAAAGCGGTAGGGCGGGTAGAAATGACGCGACATTTCCAAGCGTTAAACGGAAAGTTATTTTCTATGGACCACTTATGTAGACAGTCGATGTCCGTCTGCAGTGCGTGGTCATCGTCCAAAAAGGTTAATTGTACGCCACAGCTTTGCGTCATCCGCGTATAGCCGCAGCGGAGACTCCACTTGCGGTGTGACGTCGTCAATGAAGGCTAGGAATAGGTGCGGTCCGAGAACAGACCCATGTGGAACTCCGCTTGTGGCAAGGATGCTTGGAGACAACGCTCCGTCGACGCGTACTTGGAAGATACGGTTTTGGAGTTAGTTCCGGATCCAGTCCATCAAGTCCCCTGAAACGCCGTAAGATGACAGTTACCGCAGCAGAATGTCGTGGTCGACCTTGTCGAAGGCTTTGGCGAAATTTAGGATGATAACATGCGTTTCTTGGCCAGAGTTGGCTGCAGTCGTCCAGCTGTCCCTGGTAAGTAGCAGGTTACTCAGGCATGACCGTTGACGCCGGAAACCGTGCTGGCAATCAGAGAGCAGTTTACGGGCCACCATGTGGTCCATTAAAGCGTCTGCAACGATCGATTCCATCACCTTGGAGATCGTAGATAGGAGAGTTTTCGGTCGGTAATTGGCGAGTGCCGCCTTTATAGAGTGGTGTAATAGTCCCACATTTCCAATCATTGGCAACTTTGTCTTGCAAGAAGAAGTGGGTGAACAGCTCCGCTAGGGGTAAAGCTAGAGCTGTAGTGCACGCTCGCAAGAGCAGCGTGTGGAAACCCTCAGCGCCAGGAGAGGCCGTTAACCACAGGGATTTGAGCTTCGCCAGGACCTACTCCGGAGTGAAATGAACAGTCTTCAAGGAAGTTGAGAGTGAAACCGAAGAAGGTGCCGTCGTTGTGTGCATTGATGGAACGGAGAATGTGGATGCGTACTGCTGGCACAGGACTTCTGCTGCCTCGTTAGCTAATTTCGTGAGCCCTGTGGGGGTCGCCAATGCGGTGACACCGTGCTTGACTTGTCGAAGACTATTGACGTGACTAAACAAGGCTTTGGGATTGGATGAAAATTTACGCATAAGCTGACGTTGGTGCTCACTCTTATGTTCTCTTACCAGATGGACGCATTGGTTACGGATGAATCGGTAATATTCGCACTGAGTGGCCGTTGGGTAAGAGTGATAGTTTCTCCATGCCGTGTTCCTGGAGGCAATCCATTTCCGTGTACGACTTTGGATGAGTGCTTGGCGTCTCTTCCTATGAAAACTACTTTGCACGTCGTCGTAGTGGAGCAGAGTTTACGTACGGTAAGGCAAAAGCTTGAGCACACGCTGTCGGCACTCGATTGGGTCTTGGATGACCAGTTCTTAGCGGAAATGTGGTGTATTTGTATAGAAGATTTCTGAATCATTTATAAAGAAGTAGGTTTATAGTGACAAGATTCAACTGCTGTGGTGGAAGTGTGCGACTTCTTCACGCAATTTAAAATTCTGTTAGTATACATAAGTCCCGAATGTGCGCATGGCCGACTTATTGAGTTTATTCGTATCCATAAGACTAATAGACGCCTGGGTGTTGATGAGTTTATTATTCCTTTCTGCTGATTAGCGTTATTTCTTCCGTGCAGCAGCATCAAGCGTTTGGCTACTGACCTTTACGTCCTTTACTTGCAATCATCACCACAACAGTTTGTAGAATGTTCAACGTGGTTCACTGTAGACCAAAAACCTTCTCTTTTAGACCATATATTTACAACGTCGATAGATTTTGTGCAGGTTGTGGTGTAACATTCCTCCTTAGGCGCTAGTGATCACGTGTGCTTGTCATTCAATTATGCCCTAAGTCGGGCGGTTAAGGATGTATTTCCAGTACACCACATATCTGGCTCGCATATGGTACGCCATAAGGAACAAAGCCACAAATTACAATTTCGTCCTCCCGGAGACTTTTACATCCAGGTAGCTTGGGACAACGTCAAACCAGTTCTTTCAAACCCTTTCTTTTCTTTTTATGTCGGAAGCTAAGTCACTTAAGCTTCGTTGGGAATCGAACCCCCTTCGTGCTGCCGGGATAAATGCTAGCTATCCCATGCATTTGTAAGTGCTTGCAGTGTGGATGTGCAAACAGATTACTTGTCTCTTGGGGAGGCCCCTGTAGTTGCTCGCAACCTGACTACTAGAAGGATACCATCATGTGCCTTGATTTTAAAACGTGGATAAGTATGGTAGAGTGGGGTAGGACGCCCAACGCGAGTAAGAAGCCCCCCATAACTTGTTCCATTAAGGTCTACAATCCACTCAAGACAGTAGTCTCGGCAGTTTGACCTACTGTACCCAAATTCCTAAATATAAATCAGCTTGCGAATGCCCTTCTTACTGTTAAATGGACACCTTGGGATACTATATGTTCATTTTTGCTAAACCTTTGTTCTGCTTTTAATCGTATAGCAATCTGAAGGAAAATAGCAAATACTCATGTCAGTAGTTTTATAAATTTGCGTTCAAGTATAAATTAACTGAGCCTTTGTGTCATGCTATACTTGACATAGCAAGAAACAAAATTAATTAATGGTGTGTTGCTTCCGCTGTAGATAACGTGCCTTTGGGCCTTCTAGCCCCATTTATTATAGGTTTTGTTCTTCTACTTAATCTTAACACTGTATTAACTACAACCACCACAGAATGACTCGGGTGTATGTGCGAAAAGTATAGCAGAGAGAAAGTAGGGCACAAAACTACAGTTGGTATTTCCCTTGTATAAACCTCTAAGCAGACCAACCTTGACGGACGAAAATTAACACCACACAAAATATAAAGTGCACATATTTTCAACCGTTATTTGCTGTTGTTGCGGCATTGCACCCGCGATTGTATTTCTGGTTCGCTTCAGAACTGAACTTCAGCCAACATTAGAAGAGGCACATATACAACTGTTACAGCAACACGGAAGCACGGCAGTGCGATTTGACGATCATAAGTCCCGAAGTGCGGCATAGTATCTTACAGAAAAACTAAAATAGCTCATGCCTTTAACAATGAGAACAAATCTGCAGGCCAAATTCGGATTGAATGATTACTAATGTGAAAGCCCTCTATTCCAATTACAGGCACTCAAGCAGTCAGCATTTTTCGTGCAACTAGATGCAAGCAGACAAAAGTTAATGGATATTACGACAGCTTTCGTTCTGGGGTAAGATCTCAGTTATTTACAGGAATTAAGGCATAGAATATGCATGGACTGGCTTTACTTGTTTCAAAGCCAACACATGGTTGAATCCGAAACGATATGCGTCGCTGCATAGAAAAAATGGCAAATGCTGCGAGGGAAAGTGTTCCAGATATTTTCGGCTTTAATGCAAGCGGCAGTGTCGCAGCTGGACGGCTAACCTGTTATTAAAATGTCCCACCCAACGGACTTGTCGATGACATCGAGAATGGACCTACTGTCCACCTTTCGCAGCTATCATCTCGCTAGCTAGCTGACGGATTTCTCGGACCCGTGCTTCGGATGAGCTGGAATAATATTCGACTGTTTCAAACAACACTGGCTTTCTAAATCCAACGGGCACTTGCCATCTACCAAGGTTACCGGTCTTTTCGAAGATTCTTTGCCAGACGTTTAATGGAATTACGGGCCCTCTGGAACACAGTACCCATCGGAGCCTGTTTCCGTGCTTCGATCAAGCTGATCGATGCCTCAGAGATACATTCACAGTTAGGACGTCTCAAATTGGGTGCAAGGGATGTGTCAAAGATATTATTCGTGGCACATTTGAGACGATCTCATTCCACGTTCGTCTCGCCAGCTCATTCATCACTGACAACTGATGGGCGATCCCGTTATGATATCGCTGAACAGCAGATTGTGATTGCAAGTTATAAATAAATAAATAACTAAATAGTATATTCTCGAATTTGTCGAGACACACCAAACCAGGCATGATCAACATTTACATGCAAGTATGTTTCGCAACAAACACATTGCTATGTATGTAATCGGCAGTAAGCCGAAAGGTGTACAGGCTTTGGAAATTGTAAAATTAATCATGAGGAATAAAGTCGTCAATGCGTGATGACACGTTGGGTTTCACCGTGCGTAGTGTAAAGAGTCTGGGCAGTACATGTGTAGTGAAAACGATACATGTAGGCAGGGAGTATCTTACTCTTGAACGTGACAGGAAAATATTAAATTATGATTCTAAACGACTTGCCAGTATGTAGTTGTGGGCAGTGGTTTATTCAGTGCCGAGTCACATCCGCCACGTCGCAGTGTTGTTAGGCGGACATTTGTGGCTTTTTATAGGGAGAACGCTTGCAAGGGGAAAACCCACCACGTCCTGGAACACTGCCAGAAATCCTTTTGTACACTAGTGTAAAACTGGCAGAGCAGCTTGCCGACTGATTTCACCCTCGGTATCCGCAGTCAATTGACTTCCAATTCCTCTGTTAGCTGAGCAGGTATCTTTACGCAGGGCGGCCATAATGGCTAAGGCACATGGATGGTGAGACCTTCACAAAGAGTCATCTTTGTGAGTGTCCAGGTGAGCAAAACGTCAGTTTTTGCGTCTAGATTCGTCAGGTTTATGTGTACTTTTCAGGAGTGTGAAGGCCTAATGTCCAACTATCATTACTGGACAAAGGTCGTGGTAGTGAGTGCATTTGTATCCATTTGTTGTACAGCCATGTTCTTTGTAGGTCCTTGTGGGTTATGTACTGTCCCGGGCAAAAACTCTTTCTCGGTCCAGCCCCTGATACCCAAGAAGTTCCGGACCACCGAGAAAAGGGAAGGTGAGAGACGAACAAGGCACAAAGAACAGGCGTGGGAACAAACATCTTTTAAGTCCTATGGTATAAAATTTAGTGGAAACAAGTGATGTACAATGTGCAGCAATGCTTGTGCTGAAAGTGGCTTTTGAAGGTTCTACGAAAACGATGGCCAAACAGGTAGGTTGCTTCCATCTACATGAGATATAGAGAGTTGCGTTATTCAGCATAAAACGCAGTAGCGGTTTGCTATGATGCAACTATTGCGTGGGAAAACAGAAAGCAGAATTTAAAGACCAGCAGGTAGCCAACCTACTTCGATAGGGAGCGCAGAATAAGTAAGTGAAGGTATAAATGGCTTGCGATAAAATAGATTTAAAGGTCAACTGGTGGTAAGTCAGCGGATAGATAGGATTCAAGCGCTGAGTAAAAAGCTTCTAGGGATCAAGCAAGAAAGACGACACGAGGGTATTAAGAGTATAGTGCTATAACCGACTGAGATGGGAAAAGCCTGCAAGGTTAGAGGCTAGGCGTTTCTTTGAAGCGAGAAGTGTGAACGCTAGGCGTGCGCGCATTGGTGCCTGGTCAGAATCCAAGCACGTGCTGTAAATTGACTGACAGTCTTGGACTGACGTGCGTTCTCTGTGGCTGGTGGCAGTAGTCAATTTGGGTCCAGGTCTTTGAGGAAATCGGGGAGCGCCAGATGACGCGGTGCAAAGGTTCTTGCTGGAAAGCAGTGCTTCAAAAGTAAAGGTTGTGGTCGGCGTGCAGTTGAGGAATCGATCACCGATATTCGTACGGCGTGAATAGACTACGAAGCGGCCTCCCAGGCGCTGTTCAGAGTCTGAAAGACGACCTACTTGGGCATTCATGTCAAAAGCAACAAGCAAGATGTCAGTATTCTTAGCCACAACCTCATCATCAATAACGTTAGCTGAGGGTGAGAAACACCTCAGCTAATGCGCCGCAATTCTTTGCCACGCGAAAAAGAGATGAGAGCTGTTAGAAATCATCATTTATACCCTCTGAGCTGCATTTAGTAGGGACATAAGCTGAGGCGAGGAAAAAGCACCTTTACTAAGGACGCTGCTGATTACCCTCTGACACTAGCAGTGATTCGCAGATAATGATGCTCAACGAATCGGTAGCCTCAGCTCGTTAGTTCGAAGAGGTCAAGTCTCCCTACCATAGTGCAGAACGACACTCACTGTGGGTTTGTATACACGGCATTTTAAACGAAGGGAAACTCCCCTCTGTCACCACAGATGCTGCAGGTTTAAGAAGGCAGCACTGAGATTTGCAATGGCTGAACTGACGTCAGTATCTAAATGCTCATCATTGCTGATGCAGCTGCCGAGTTAAGTGAATTGAACAGCCACATCGAATTCCTCTATAGCAAGGGGCAGGGGGTCAGCAAGTGGCTGGTGGTCCTTCAGTAACTCTTTGCACTTTGAAAGGGCAAAGAGTACACCAAATAATGGGACCACACTAGACAGGCTATTCAGGGTTGTCTGTGCCAAAGCAACATCACCAAAAATCAAAAAGTTATCGTCTGTATGAACAAGATCAATAAATCTTTCAACGGGAAACGCTTCAACGCCTATATCGTGATGCCGCAAGGGAACTATCCATAACAGAATCTACGACGCAATTGAATAAAAATTGAGAAATCGGATAACCATGAGGAAAACCACTTGTGGTCGGAAAGTTATCCGATAGGACACCGTAGACCCTGACGCGGCCTGTAGTGTTCGAGCATGGGGCACGTAGGATTTTCACATATTTCGTCGGAACACCTTACAGCGTAAGGATTTCGAACAGAATCGATCAATCGACTGAATCGAACGCAGGCATGAAAGCAAGGGACACAGATATTGTTGGTCTGTAGTATGCGTGGCGCTGCTCTAGCACCCGCTGCACAATGAATATATGGTCGACTGAAATATTGTAGTGTAGCTTATCCCAACACTGGCACGCCACACAGGGTACAACTGTTGGGTTAAGCAACACCAAAATATTTCAAGTTAGCATGCTTCCCTTGTGATCGGAACGACCGAAGTCCACCTCAAGGAAACCAATGTCTCAACAGAGGTTGCTGGTAGCAACCCAACCATACAGCGGATTCTCCAAGTCAAGCTTCGTATCCGTTTCCTCTGAACCAAGAATTGTTCACGGATCACAGTGTGATAGTGTTTATGGCATCAGCCGTGAACCACTACATTCTGATATTCAACCCAACTCAGGCTATCTCTACCTGACGAGTCAAAACAAAGAGTGAGGTGCCAATGTTAGAAAGAGCAACACAAAAATATTTCAATTTAGCATTCCTCCCTTGTGATCAGGAGGACCAAGGTCTACCTCAAGTTAACCAAAGTCTCAAAAGAGGTTGCTTGTAGCAACCCAAACACACAGCGGATTCTCCAAGTCCAACTTTGAATATATGACCCATACAGGCTGGCAACCGGCCTGCTCTTCCCTACTGTAAGATACCCGTACCACAGTGAGGCGACGAACGAGAATCGAGGCCAGTAATTTTGTCACAACTGAGGTTAGGCTAATACCCCTGTGGTTAGATCAGTCTGTGGGACTGTCCTACTTGTATATTGCCGCTACAATCAAAGCGCTTTAATCAGCCGGGAACTCCTTCCTTCTGAACTGTCAACTTGGGGAAGCAGTGCTTTGAATAGGGCTTCACCTCCATCCTTAAATAATGCAGGTGGAATATAATCCGGGCCAGCGGCACGAAAAAGCATTGGGGGCCGTGATGGCGTTTCGGATCTCGGCCTCCGACAGTGGCTCTAAACATATCGTCCATGGCTCGTCCTGTGGTATCTAATAAAGAAGAGGTCCGGGAGCAGAGGGCCAGCTGAACTGATCTTAAAAGTGTTCCGTCCAACGAGTCATACGGCGCCCTTTATGGTGTATCAGTGAACCCGCGCTGTCTCTGTCCACCGACGCCTAGTGTCCTAAGATTAGTGGTGCGGAGCAGCTGAAATAGCTTGCGTCAATTGCACACGGCTCCTGCCTCCTCCATTTTTGCGTCGTCCTGGTCCATCAGGCTTCCTTGTCAGCCCGAAGGCCCCGCTCTAGTTCGTGCCTAGTCGCTAGTGGGGCCACATTGTGCTCAGAGCCAGCCAGGAGGTTTCTTCTAGATTCCAACAAGTTCACCGACCACGCGGATATCCAGTGACGGGTGCGGTGACGATTGATAACACCACTAGCAGATAATTCTGCGGCTTGCAGGGCGGCCGGGGTCCTATTCCACGGAAGCCCAGTGCCATAAGAACAAGGCAGCAAAAGTTCGGTAGGATTGCCTGCCCGGAAGCGGAAACAATTTTTCCGTTGTTACTCGGGCTGGACGCTTAGCGCGCCTCCCGGCAAAGTTCATGGAATAATACAGCGTACCAAGGCAAGACCAGAGTCGACGCAGGTATCCCAATATGAGCGGCAATACATATTGGAACCGAGCCACCTGTAACTTATTGCAATCTTGTCATGTTGGGTTTATCGCTGGCCAGTTACAGGAAGACGCCAAGTGGCACTTCGGCGCCCACGGTGTCTAAAAGCAGTACTACTAAGAAACAACTGGTGCTTCGCACGCACTCGTAGCAGACGCTCACCTTTGTCAGTCCATCCGGAGTTAAGCCCATAATTACCACCCAGCTGAGCTCCTTAAGTGTGCAGACGCCATACTTGTGGGTTCCTATTCCCTGCAAGCATTATAATATCTGAACTAGTAGCACTGCTTAGTAGCGCGTACAGTTCTTGACAGAATGTGTCCTTGACAGCAAGTGAACTTCAGTCGGTTGGAACATAAGCGTAACTTCTAACCAAACAGCGTTTTACACTACTTCCTGAACCGGCCTTAGCCGATGTCGTCAAACGTGCTGCACATAAACGGTTGTTCACGGAAATCCAATCAATTAAAAACGGCTCAGCTTTGGAGCTTAGAATGATACTCACACCAGCTTGACTCGTGAGTGCTGCATCGGGGTCTTCTGATGCGTGCAACCAGTAACGAGAGGAAAGGCCGGGTGCAGTTAATTCAACAACCCAATTAGGGTCATTGATCCTAGTTTTGGACACACAACGCACATCAATACCCAGTGTGTTCAAGATGTGTTCGAGTGCAGCCTGTTGACCTATCTGTCTTAGAGTGCAAACGTTGAACGTCACTATTGAAACGGAACAGTGTGGACTTATAGGGGACTGTTGCTGATAGGAATCCGGTGCGTGCCGCGAGGAGGTGGCTGCAGATAATTCTACTCCAGTGGCACTCCGGTTGCTGGCAATTAAGCCAGGAATTATAATTGAAGGGTTATTAATGGGGTCAAGATGGGAGTAAGAGAGGCAGGTGGAAAAGAAAGAAGGGAGGCGCCAGCAGTAGCATGATTTCGCTTATCCGCCCTGCTGTGTGCAACAGATAACGCAACCCTTGATAATTTGCGCGGCCCCGATGTAAGATGAAGTTTATGTTTAAGGAATTGGTCATGGTCGCATGTGGGCTGGGATACTGCCAGGGTGCCAAGACTTGGACAGGAGGATGACTAGGGTCTCCATCCAAAGCCATTAGCTCAAAAGGTTGTTTTCAAGGCAGTGGGGAGGGGGCAAGGATTTATGTATAGATTCGCCGCAGTTAGACACTGACAGTGAGCCACCACACATCCAGGAAAGCGCTAGACGGCCGTTTCGTCCTATTGGGACTCGTCAGTAGCGCGCACCCGCCGAATCCTGCTGGATTCGAACCCACGACCTTACTCTTGCGGGTCAGTGACGTATGCCACTGAGCCATGGGCGATAGCACTGGACCGCCATGACTGATATCTAACTGCGATATAGCGCGGCTCATCCTCCACTGGCTTGCCTTTCCCAATGAGACGAAACGGCCGTCTAGCGCTTTCCTGGATGTATGGTGGCTGTCCGTCTGTGTCTAAGTGCGACGAAGCTATACAAAAAGCTTGTAAATCCCCCTAGTACTTACAAATTATCGGTAGCCGCCTTAGCAGCATACATGCCACCTCGACTGGTGGCGGCTTGCACAGGAAGTCGTTGCTCTGGGGGCCAGCCATCTCCTCCGCAGATGCAAGACTGTAGAGGATGAGCCGCGCTATATCGCAGTTAGATATCAGTCATGGCGGTCCAGTGCCGTCGCCCATGGCTCAGTGACATACGTCACTGACTCGCAAGAGTAAGATCGTGGGTTCGAATCCAGCAGGATTCGGCGGGTGCGCGCTACTGACGAGTCCCAGTAGGACGAAACGGCCGTCTAGCGCTTTCCAAAATGTGTGGTGGCTGTCTGTCTGTGTCTAACTGCGACGAATCTATGCAAAAAGCTTATAAATCCCCCTACTACTTCCAAATGGCAAGGATTTATTTTTACAGAAATTTCAAACACTCAACCTGGAGGACAAGGAGACTGATTTTGTCTGACCTCACACCATTGACCAGCCTGGTAGGTGTAGCTCTTAAGCTGCCCGGAGGCACCACCCAGTATAGCTCAATGGGTCAACGAGGTACCCGAACTGTCACAACACGTTAAGGTCCAGTCTCGTTGCTACGGTGTGTCCGTAGATGGTCGAAGGAAGCTGGTTTAAGCAGGTCAGTAGGTTTGATGCCATTGATCATTGGATGATTAAGAGCAGAAGGAATATCCTTTGTCAGCTCCTTCACTTCCGATCAATACAGGGATATGGTGGGTAAATGCAGCACCAGGTTCCGCAGATGACCACTGTAGCTGTCCTAGAGGCAACAGAATCCCAGTGCACTCAAGTGCGTAACCAACATTTGTTAGAAACCTTTCATTGTTCCAACATCAACAATAGGCCCCGGCATCCGGTTCCAATCATTCACTACGCGAGTTGATTAGGCCAGCTTGAGCTGCACACGGCGCTTCCTCGGTTTGAACCGTTTCAAGCGGCGGCCTTGCGTCGAACCCTCAGTGTTTAGTTGAAAGCAGTCCCATAACTTGCAACGCGGTTCCCACCTTAGAATCCATCGTGTGAGTAAAAACTCCGCGGTGTCGGCGGTAACCTATTGAGAACAAGTTCAGTTGTTGAAGCCGGATTGGATACGACGTCTTGCAACTCAGGGACGGACTTGGATCCAGGCTGTTGAACCTTCTCTATCATATCACATTGGGATTTGGTAAGAGGGTAGGCAGCAGGTAGCTCGTATTCGCGAATCGGGCGTAAACGCGAGCCGAAGAGAAGTCGGAAAAGCCCCAGGGTCAGGAGAAAGACCCTATACTTATAGAATACAACATCCTGTAGGCCGCGGCGAACCTCCTCTGGGTGCCTTGTACAGATCTGATGTCTGGTGACACCATCACTTCAGGGTTGCTTTCTTGTGTTGCACTTCGGAGAAGGGAACCACCAAGTTGGTAAGTTCTAAAGGGGTTAGCTGAGTCAACCGGGGTAACAGAGCATTTATCACGATTTACGGGCAATTGCCACTTAATTAACCAACCATAGAATAGGTCGAACGTAGACTGTAATCCGGTTGCGTCCTCAATGCTGGATACTTCCGTCCATAGCTCTCGGTCGTCAGCGTAAATTAGGCAAGCAGTCTGAAGAGTGGAAGCTACGTCCCTGATGAAGCTCCTGAAAAACACGGGACCTAGCCCTATGAGACCACACTCGTCATGAGTACAGGAGCAGAGGATGTGTCATTCACCTACACTTGCATGGAGCGGTCGTTTAGGAAGCCGGATAGTCAAGGCAGGTTCCAAGGAATACCGATTACTTGGAGCTTAAAGAGAAGCCGTTTATGCGGGACTTTGTCAAAAGCTTTGCTGAAGTCAACAACCACAACGTCCAAGCGTTTGCCGGAGCCTAGCGAACTTGTCCAGGTCTTCTTAGCAACGAGCAAGTTCAAGTTACAAAATCATGCTTTTCGGAACCCATGCTGGGTATAAGGAATGACGACTTGTCCAGCAAGATGAAGATTAACAGACAGTTTTATGATCCGTGCCATAACTTTACACACCATTGAGGTCAAGCAGATTAGAGTACAATTGGCCGGAACATGTTGATTTCCTCCTTTGTAGATGCGTTTGACGATACCCAGTTCTAAGAGAAGGCTGACGGTCAGCTTCTAGTGAGCGACGAAGGACTTGACATATGGACACAGATATGTACTCCGCCAGATCCCTGAGGAACAAATGATGCAATCCATCAGGGCCAGGTGAGCCATACGGCTCTGACGCAAGCAGAGGTCTCATCACAGAATCAGTGTTACTATCTACTTGGGCCAACGAATATAGGAACGAGGAATAGGCTGTCATTAATAGTGTTCCTTTCGCGTAAACAGAAGCGTATTGCTCAGCCCAGTGACGGGCTTACTCAGTTTCCTTGTGAATTAAAGCTTGATGAGCACAGGAATACATAGCAGGGAGGCTATCATCAGCTCTGGGGCTCCTTTTCAACTAAGAGTAGAGCATCTAAGCCCAAATCTGGTGTGTTAAGCCAAGGAGACTTAATATCATCGGCGTTTCTGACTCTTCATCGCCACACAAATATTTCGGACAGTCTTGCAGTGAGAAAAGTTGGGTCCTGCTTGAGACTGCCTATAGCGGCCCCATAATGTACGTCTTCTATTCACAGTTGACCTCAATTCTCGATCCATCCAAGGTGGACTTCTAGTGAAGGGCATGCGGGGGGGAAAGAGAAGGACCAGCACAATTAATGACGTCATTTTGTAGCGTACGAGATTCAACACGTCGTCGAGGTGTATGCCTTCATGGACACCCCAATCCGGCCCTTCATAAGCTTGAGCATTTCTAGTAGGTCGATTAACAATCCGCGGGTGTTCAGGGGAAACATCCTAAGGTGTTCATCAAATGACTTCCCCCGCTGGCTGTGTATCATCCGAGTCGTTATTTTCCGAAATTATCTAATGCAGCACACCTCCTCATGAGCACGAGTGTCGTCGTACCTTGCGACTCCAGTTATGTACTACTACTACTACTAATAATAATAATAATCCTAATAATCTGTCAGCTGTACGCCGCAGCGACGCTTTACTGTTTTATGACCACCACCAGTCGCAGTGGTGTGCATACCGCGAGAATTCCCACCGCGGGGCGTTTGGTTGCATGCCAAAATACGCTCGGCAGGCAGGAGCTTTACAGTACAACTTTCACAAAGAAGCCGACTATACCCTCTACGAATTGTTCTTATTTTTGGTTGATATAGAGCTCTGCATTGCTGAATGTTTTCTCTTCTGCAAATGAACGAGTATGGATGTTTACTTGCACCATTATGTAGATTAATTTAGCGTCAATAATGTTAAGTTTAATATATTATAAACTTTCTTTTAACCATAAATAAAAATGTCTTTGTATACAAAAACCTTGCATTTATCGCAAAAGAAGTTTCATGGTGACATCCCTATTCTGCACTTAAAACACGATGCAACTAAAATTCACCTGAGCCGCAACTTGTGCCATCAAACGGTTCTACCTCCACTGCCGCACCGATTCAAACCAGACCCACAAGATTACAAGACAAGCCCGTTACTTCTAGGCTACAGGCCGACGGTATGTAAATATGTAATCATCAAAGTCTAGCAAAAGAGATATAGAGCCAAAGAAGCCGTTGAGAATTGCAGATACAGGGAAGGCATGGCGTCACAATCGTCGTACTTTGGAAATATCCCAACACAGTACTTTCACACACAATACTGTCACCGTCGCAAGAACAAATGGGTTCAGCCCTTTACACTACTGAAATTCTTTTCACTCACCACCTCTGGAGCTACCTACACTACTTTTACCGTCCATATGTTCGTAGATGTCAATGTCCTCAATCCAGAGTACTTACCCTGGGAGGATTTCCGGTTAATTATTCAGGACAACTTGCAGCTTATTCGGACTTAAACGATTACGATTGGCTATTCGCCTTTTTCTAATATTTGGCTCAACAACATTTTACTGGATACCCCTCAGAGACGTTACGCGGTTCTACCGACGACAAGTACAAAACATGCCAGCATGTACGATTTATAGTTTACCTACCCTAAAAGCCGTGCCATTCCGTCAGGAAGTGACAGGACTCATGGATGATACAGTCCCGCCTCATCGTGCGTCAGCCAGCGAAAATTATTGGTGCATCGTGACTGCGACCAACAGAACGAATAAACGGTCAATAAGAAGCATTGCCAATTGCAGTTGTCGTTCGAATACGTTGATGGCAGTGTTTGAGGATGTGGTGGGGTTTTGTCTGGCAAGCGTTCTCCCTATAAGAAGCCACAAAGGTCCGTTTAACAACACTGCGACGTGGCGGAGGTGACTTGTCAATGAAAAAAGTCACTGACAATAAGCTCACAATGACAAGCTGACCATGACTATATACAACCATGGTGGATATGCCACGACACTTTCTAATCTGCATATTTCGTCGCCACTTCATTTTCTGCGCACTCATTGTTGTTCTTTACACTACACTCTCATTAACCCAGCGTATCGTGTAATCGCGATTGAGCGTGTTCTTCACCTGCTCTTTTATGGCTGATCAGTACAAGTGCTTGATCTGTTCAAGCCTGCACTGTTACTGCAGTTTATGGCAGAACGAATGTGCCCACACGAACGTGCCCGAACTCATGGCAATGGGCTTTCTTCATCTTTATTTCTGTCCTATTTGTACAGTTTCAAATAGGAAAGTATGAACGAACTCTGACTGGCGCTGTTACAATTGCCACGACATGTCTGTATAATTGCCCTTATTTAAACAGGCCCTCGCATAGCCGAAAATAAATAAATTTTTATTTATTTATTTAATAGTTGCAAATGAATAACACACTGCAGCTAATATGCCGAAGGAGGAAAGAAACATTTTGACAAAAGGTAGAACAAAACATTTTCAGTTAGTTGTTAACACGCAGACTTTTCTCGCCCTTATCATTATCACCGTTTGCTGTAGTAAACATGTGAATCAATACATTTCACACACGCAATTCTTCTGATGAATCCGGTGTCGAGCCATGTCTTTTAGATGGGTAAGCCATTGGCACACCGCATCTTTGTGTCCCCACCCTGGTAGGCGTGCAGGAACAACAGTGGCTAGACGCAAGTTCAGCGATTCCATGTGCTGTCGCCAAGTGAAAGGCTGCTCCCCATGAGGTCGTCCCCCGCCAGGTTCTTGACAAGCTAATACAGCGCAACGCGATAGATGTTCAAGCGCCAAGCGTAGAAATCAGCAAAGCACATCAACTGGCACATAAAACCAGGTTATTGTAGGGAAGTATTAACCGGTTCTCACTAGACGCGATTCTGAAACTGGCGCCTTGCTGCTCTGCAACCCTTCAACGGCAGCTGAAGGAAGTCGCAGAACGCCAATGACCTCGGCAAAGTGGCGTAATAACCCATGTCAATAAACACTGTACAACGATCGCGGACCATGGTTGTGTTTATAGGTCTCGCACTGACCTCCGACCCCTTGATTGGAAAGGTCAACCACCAATGTTAGTGGATCCACATCGCGTTGGCCGATACCTCAGGGGGTTCTTTGTCACATGCAGAATATAGAAACTTCCAGAACATTCGAAAAGGATGTGATAATAATTAACTATCGATTATTGGCTAAACTGGTAGACCTTCCAGGCAACTGTTACTTGCTCACGGACACCTTTCCGCCTGAGATATCTTCCGAGTTATGGGATGAATAACTAGGTTTAATTTGCTATCTTCTAGACAGTGTGCTCCGCCTTTCGGTCCATTACATTGGCGGAAGTGTCCACGACTGCTGTTCCAATGTCCGTGTTCTGGTATCCTTGCTCGACTGTGAGCAGCCGTCCACAGCTTTCTTCGGCATATTGAAGCTTTCTACCAGTAGGTCGAACTGGAGGTCGGTGGACCTTGCTTGTTCTGGTTGACACAAGGTTGGCCGTAACTGGTTTGCATGCCGTGCCCAAATCTGTGCGCCCACGATCACGGCACACATGACATTTCCAAGCTTGCATTTTACCATCCCCGGTGTCTAGTTTGCATGACGTTCCCGATAGTTACGTACTTGCCATTCTGCCTAAGTGTAAACGCTCTTTCCTTTGTTTCTTGCCGATGGTTACCGTCTTGTTCTATTCAGAGGTTTCTTTCACCAACACAGGAATCCGAGCTCGGTCGGGTGGCGTCTAAAAAGCATGTGGAGATTCCGGTTCATCATGGCTTGTGCTGGAGAAACTCCGTCCAGCGCTTGTGAATTCAGTGTTGAACGGTAGAGGAGAAGTAACTTGTCAAACTCCTCGCGATTGTATCCTCCGGAAGTACGGTTTCAGCTCGACAGATGGACATGAACGTGGTCAACTTGTTTTGTGAAACTGCGAAAGTTCCTTGAGTACTGCGTCCCGAAGCGTTTCTGTTCGTACAGCTTCTGCGGTAACTGGTAGACCGCGCTATGCAGCACGTACCAGGTAGTTCACATCCTGTACACCTTGGACCGATGCAATGATTGCGTCCTTACGTTCTTGCTGGTGGGCTTCAGTTAGGCGTAACAGCGCCTCCGCTGGGTCAATAGAAATTGTCCAGTGGTAGTTGGTCGCTTAAGCATGCCATATTAAGACCAGAGCCCAACGTTGTTGCCGGTTGGCTGTGTAGGCCCCGATGCCCATTTCAGAACCAGATAGCGAACAATGGCCTGTTAGCAGCCGGAAGCATGAAACGGTGCCTGTGTGGCATTTGGTGGAATTTCTTGGCCGCGTACACTTTGGCTAATGCTTCTTTCTTGATCTGGATGTAGACCACTTCGCCTTCTTACGTCGTCTAGCGACATGGGCGATTGCTTTCTGATATCCATTGGTGTAGTGTGTACGATTATTGAGCCAATTTCAAAGCTTGCTGCATCTACGGGTTAGGCATGCCTCCTTGGGCGTGCCTTGCATAGCCGAGAATAACATGCTTATTTATTTATTTATATTTGGAGGCATAAAATTGAGACAAAACAAGTGCGAGGATAGTCCTTTCTTGACCAGTTCGAATGCGTGCTGGCATCCTAGTGGCCAGTTTCAAGTTTTACCTTTGGCATGTAGCCTGTTTAACGAGGCGTGCAGGTGGTGCATCTCAGGCAAGAATGCGCTAGAGTGGCTGATGCGCTCACAATAGTAACATATTGACGGTGGAACTGTTAGTGGAGGCATGTTGGTACTGGCTTCTAAGATTTTTGGATCCTGTCTCCGTCCAACTTCTTAAGGATGTAGCCGAGGTATTTTATGCTGGAAGTAAAACTGGTACATTTATTCTCACTAAACCAGAAACCGTACGACTGTACACAACAAAGCACTTCATCCAGGTGGTTGAATACCTCTTCCATTGTTTGACCAATCACTATGATATCATCCAAATATGCATTGGCTATAGAAACGCCCGCTGCTATGGTATCCGTCAAATGCTGGAAGGGGCGTGCTCTGTTTGTACATCTAAGGGCAAGCCAATGTATTGGAGTAGCCCACGAGGAGTGTTGATCGTCAACCTCCAATTTAAGGCAAGCACCGGACAGGGCCAGCATACAAAAGCACGTACCACCATTCAGTTTTACAACGATATCTTCCGGTACGGATAATAAGTATGGTGGTCGTCCAGCGCGGCGTTAAGGCCAGTTGCGAATTCAGTGCAAAACGCTTAGCTTGCCATTTGCCTTCTTCACAAAGACAGTAAGTGCTTCCTATTTTGATTAGTTGAAGGCTGTGCTGACTCCGGCTCGTTCTAGTCGACGGAGTTCTTAAGCAACGGTTGACATGGCTGCACATGGTACCGGCTTTTTAGCATTAAACACTGCTTTAGCACCTGGTCTGGAGCGCAGCGTTGCCCTGAATTGAGTACCATGGCCCAAGCCATCCTGAAAGACCGGCAACCTTTTACTTCCGCGAACGTGTCATGTCGTTGACGAACATTGATGCTGGATCTGGGCTTCCACGAACTCGGTTGCAGGTCTGCTTCAAGGGAACATCGAGGCGTTGCAACTTTGCAGTCCAGTCAAGGCCAAGACGGTTGGCATTTGGCCGGTCAAAAATGTAACAGCTTCCCGAATCTTACATACCTATGTAAGCAATTTTGCAGGCAAGTTCGTTCACTAGGTGTAACACACCACCGGTTGCCTTTTGTGCACCTTTCTGAGCCTTGACCACCTTCGGCCTCTTTATGTGATGCCATATGTTCCTGGATATACTCGGCCTGTCCGTGGCTGTGTCAGATTGCAGGTTCGTTGGGATCCTATTTAGCAACAAGCTGATAAGTCCTCGTTTGGTTTATGCTCACGTTGGTATGCAGCAAATATGGACAGAGACTCTGCGTCATCCTACTTAAAATCCCTTTTGTATAAGACTTCTTCAAGTTCTTCGGCCGTACCTGACTGCAACATGCCTCCTTATGTGCACACTTATGGCACGTTTGATAAATATGAATTTTGAACGGAGCCATCGCGCGAAATTCCATTTGCCGCATGACAAGCCTGCTGTGGGTGGTTTGTTCGCAGTAAACGTCTATGGCTTGCTTGGGTTGACAGTCCTGGCCTTTTTACGAAGGGTACGATATCTTTTGGTGCAGGGTCTTTCTCTTCTACTAGGGAAGTATAGTGTTTTGGTTTGAGTAGCGGTTTGAATTTGCTTACGCGGATCTTCGGAGGCCTGTTTTCTCTTAGCTAAAAGCCGCGTGCTGATCTCTGCATCACTGGGGATTGTAAAGCTTCGCCAAAAATGAGACAATTAAACTGCTCGTTCGATAAAGCGCGTGGACTGAAACGTTCACTCTCACGGGTAAGCATGTCTGCCAGGGCCACAAAGCCTTTTGATTCCTGTTCGATACTTTATATGCATTGATAGTGAATACTAAACAAGCATACTGACTCACCAATAGGTTCCTTTAGCTGTAAGAGTATTTCGTCAAGCACCAAAGTTTTCGGATGTTTGAGCAGGATGTGGTCTGTGAACCTAGGACGTTCGGTTGTTCCGAGCTTGTGGCGTGGCAATCGCACCTTCAAGAAGTCGCCCTGACGAAGGAAGTCTGTCCGGAACATACGTTTCCTGCGCTTGAACCTTGCTTCGGAATCGCATCCAGGATTCGCGTATTAAATGTAGTGTTTGCATTTGTGAGAATAGCAACAGAACTCGTCTGCATGTCCTGAAGCACTACACCTGTTGTCTGTAAACAAAAGCAATGCGTCAGCTTTTCGAATCGCCCGTTAGGGTTGCTGGTGATAAAGCAGATTATGAAAACGTTCAATAGAAAAGCTCCTCTTCTTTCCAATTTTATGCTTCGCTACTTTTTATACTCTTCACACTAGATGCGACTCTGAAATTGGCACCTTACTGCTCCACACAATTTCAACCCCCACCGAAAAATATTGCAGGACGCCAGACTTTGACAAAATAACGTAATAATCGCCGTCAACAACCAAGGTACAACTACCGCGGACCTTGGCTGTAGTTATTGGTCTTTAACTCTCCCACTTCTCGAATTGGAAGGTCAGCTGCCAGTGTTAGTGTTTCCACATCTCTTTTGCCGGGAGGTCTGTGAGTTCTGTTGTCACGTGCAGAACTTAGAACATTGCAGGACTTCCGAACTCAATGCGGTAATAATTAGCAACCGATTAATGGTTAAACTAATGGATTTTTCAGGCAATTCTTACTTTGTTCAGGACAAAAATATTTGCACTCCTAAACTTGAAACTATGTAGCTAAATACGGTTGCTTCTACGTTGCCACGATACATGAGCAATCCTCCTTAAGCAATCGTTTTTGAAGACCGAAGGACGGCGCCGGTGTTCCACACGCATCTGCCATGACAGGCTCTCCTATAAAACTGAACGTACAAATCAGCTGTAAACGTGGCCCCTTAGAGAGAATGAGACTCCGCCACAGCGTCACAAGTGTCTCAGTTGGACAAATGCTGAGCAAGCTTTGGCGGTGCGAAGCGGAGCTTCTTTTCTTATAGTGCCAGTCGCAGCAACCCAGCTCCTAATATAGACGAAACTACCTACCTGTTCAAGCTGTGCGCCTCTGAGCGTGGGAACGAGAGCCGATTAGGCCATTCTTGGAGCAGTAGTTTGCAGTACGATGGGGCGAAGCTCTTGCCACGCTTAGATACTTCAATGACTAAGCGATCCAGCATGAGCCGCCTGCCATGAGGATCATCACAATGTAGGGCGACGTCAAAAGGAGAACCTACGTCGGTCGCGCACACATCCGGTAGAAGCTATATGCAGAAATTGTGAAAACCAAGGGCACCTGACAGGACGCCTTTGATTGCAACGATGTAGAGAAATGGAAGCATAGGCTGCGGTGTTGCATACCGCTATTGACAGAAAATGGAAAAAGCAGCTTGCCATAGATCCTCACGCTTCCACAGGTAGAAAGGGGAAGCGCTGTATAGTTCTCTGGCATCCCGTTCTTTAGCAAGCAACGCCATAAAGCAGGTCGAGCAACGGAGCCAATTGCGGCACTTATGTCTAGGAATGCAACAACCATGGGCCACTGATGCATGTAGGGTTGTTCCAGGAGTTGGCGGAGCGTAAAGTTTGATCCAAGCGTCCACTTCAGGAGCCGAAATCAGGTTGTGCTCCACAGTTGGATGCTTCACGGATTGATATAATCTACGGAGCATTAGGTATGCCAATAATTTGGAGGCAACCGAAACAAGACTAATCCCGCAGTGTTTTACACATGAGGTGATGGAGCCTTTCTGGAACTTGGGTCAATAACTGATGCACCTTAAGTGGAAGGCTCTTCCTCTTCGTGCCAGATGTTTGCTAACAACGAGGTCAGCTGTTTACTGCTCGCCAAGCCGCGTTATTTGAACAGCTCGGGAGGAAGTGGGTCTAAGCCAACAGGCTTGAACCGCTTCAACCGTCGAAACTCGCGGCAGACTTTCGTTCCGCTAGTTGGATTTCGTGGGACGACCTAACGTGGAAAACAATGTGTACTGCAGGTATTGCTGGATGGTGGCGGCCATTTGAATTTCGAGTGAACGCGCTCGGCCTGGGGGTCCAGACGCCTCTGTTGGTTAGTGAACGTAAACTCATCTACAAGGCAGATAACTTCATTGACAGCAGGCTTTCTGACACTAGTGGACCGAATTAATTAGAGAAAATTGCATTTACGGTCACAGCTGGCAGCGGTCACCATATCTGAAGCCACCTCATACCCCCATGCATTGCGAAACTTGCCTAGCCGGGTCGCTGATGGGCGCCGCATTTTGCAAGCTGGATCTGCCGGGATATCTTTGAGGCGTTCAGACAGCTACCAGAATTTACAAATCTCCAAGCCTTTAAGAAAAATTTAGCTGGGCCGCAGCACGCCTATCCGGAAAAGGTCAACGTTTTCTGTTTATATGTGCACTGTTGCTTTACGCCTTGCGGTGGATTGCAACTGAGTGCGTACGCCAGCGTAGACCGCTAGCTCGCCAGGATAGATGCTTCAGTTATTCTGCTTATGTCAATCTTGCGATGATTCTTATCTTGGGACCTTGAAACAAATGCAGAATTCTGCACAGACCACAGTGTGATCTGCTTCAATAAAGTGGACCAAGAGGACCTGAAGCCTGGAAGGTGGCCAGCTCCTCTGAAGCTAATTGCAATGTGATCAATTTGAGACCACAGCTGTGTTGGCGACTGAGGACGCTGCGTTGCGGAACATTTCTTCATACACCTGAGGTTAGTGCTCGAGGGTAACAGATGCTTGCCTTCGCACAAGATGGGATATCACTCCCTGTTGTCAGGATGGATTGTATTGAGGGCCTGGCGACCACCAACGTAGCGTTGGTGTGGTGACAAGCGACCAACCCGTGCATTTAAAGCCTCAGCAAGGACAACGACCACAAACAATTAGCATTAGTCTAGCGCTGATGTAAATGGCGGTAGAAGTTAGCCTTGACCGAGTGATAACTGCAACCTGTAGTAACGTGCTTGGATATCACAAAAAGCTTGCCTCTCAGCTCGCGACGCTTGTTAATTTTACATAAATCCCGAAGACGAACTACACATGTTAGGCTGTTACTCGGGAACTAATCCAGAAGTGCCTCTTCAGCCTTGCCAATTAGTGCTATGTTTATAGCAAACAAACCCGCGGAGGCTGCTTTTGGATTTCCAGGAGGACGCAGGTTCTATATAGCTTCGTGGTCAGTGAAGGATGGCAATGTAAACACAGTGCTAGATGCTTGCAATCGGGTTGTAGAAAGGCAGCAGACTTCAACCTCGAAGGACTCTAGGGTGCGCGACAGACCACCTTGCTGAACAACCAGCATGAGTGTCGGTAAGTTGAAGCAAGCCAGACGGAACGAGGATCTGGGACGAATGAGAGTCATGGTTTTACCTCCGTGGTTCGCGGCACAAGCGAATCAAGGGACAGAAATTAAGGATTGCTAGGGAACAAGCCACTTGTATGCATGAGTTTGAGTGGATGTGAGAAGTAGAAACGGTAGCTGAGGAGCACTTTTTAGTACAGTCCATGGTTTTGTAAGAAGGCGTGCTAACATCCGGGTACCCAAGCCGAAGTAGTGAGTTGACTAGCAGGACTCCACTCCGAGCCATTGGCCAAATAACTTGCCAACAATGCAACGAGGCAAATGCATGGAGTCGCACCCACTGGAAGTCACTGACTGAATGTTCAGTGCATACGTCTTTTGTTTGGTAGAGCACCAAGCAGAGGACGAATACCCCCATGCACTCAGCACAACTGCTGGTCTACAATGCCCTTCCGAGGTAGAGCACTGCCGCTGAACACTTCACTGGAACGTGGTACACATGAACACCCGGCTGGCACCACCGGGCAGCAGTTTGACAAACAACACAGGATAGAGAGAATTAAGGCATCTGCCTTGAGCAAACTACGTTGGGGGTCTGGCTGAGGCTGCAGCCTTAACAATGCCTTAAGGTTCCGGCTATCTTAAGATCAAGGTCGGTCCTACTGGCAAGATGCAGTTGCTGAAGAACCCCGTTCGGTAGTAGCTTCTTCAAGTAAACCTGACTTGTACCACCTAATGATAGCCTGAAGTTAAATCCTTTCTCAAAAGCTAGTGGATGATTCCCTGTAATATGTGTTTAATATTGGGTTCCGATGGCTTTTATGTTTAGAGCGTATGTGGGTCGGTGCAGGCCGATGGGCTGAAAAGCTAGATAGAGACTTCCTAGGATGCTAGACAGCCAGCTCACGACCATGTTGTAAAGTTAGAGCTGAATGGGGGTGAGCCTAACTAACACTTGGTGAGCTGGACGGCGTTGTCACGGCTGTCAATTCAAGTCAGAGCCTGAGTTGACTAGCTGGATTGTGAAGGCATGAACTATAAATGGTGGTTCTAACGAGAGTAAAGAGGAAATGAGAGGATAAAGAGCAGAGGTAACGACCGTGGTAGTTAAAGATACGTTCAACGGCCTCTTACTTGTTGATTTGCTACAGCATTACTATAACGCGTTACATCATCCCGCACTTTGGAGGCGGTATCCGCAGGGCCTACAGGAAACCTGGACTGTGTCATCATGCTGCCGCACATAAAGACTGATGAGAGCTGTGATGAGGCCGGCCTCTTCCGCGTGACGGGATACTGGTAACCACTGCAACGGCCGCGGTCCTGCTACAGAGGCTGGTGATTTGACCTGGCAGGACTGCCAACTATGCCGGGGGTTCCGAGGGCTTACGGTTCCAGGGCATACGCATATGCCCCGCGCAGGCCATTATAGATCGAGCGGCATGAAAAGGAAGAAAAATTTCGTAGGGTGTTGGACAAAAAGATCACAACACCCTAATAAGTATGGGCTGCATGGAGGGTCCGCTTGACTTACACCACCTAGTGAGAACGATGGCGTTGGAGTAACCTGGAGATGCCCTTGTCTGTCTGTGTAAATATTATTAGAATCTATTCGCATTGTTATCTAGACAACTTAGAAAGCTTACCTACTGGAATGCTGACTACTTGGGTTTTAGTCAACCGGACAAATCGCATTTCACGTGATCTAGTCTTTCCCGCTTCGCAGAATGCCAGTAAGTCGCTTTCGACTCGTTTAGCAGCCGCGAAATCTCCTCGATATGTCAGCTGCGGTCGCCGCTTAACAAGCCGACATAGACCTAATTGCATCTCACGGGAAGGAGACACCAAATTGGTTAAGTTGCTATTGGTATAATAAACTGCGACGTACCTACTGGATATCCGCGCCCTTTTGCTCTCTGCATTTTTGTCGGAATGGCTTCGATACGCTGCACCACATCGCGCATCCTGATATCCGCGCTTCAGTCAGGATGATTATCGACAGGTATGTCTAGCCACAAGTACAGTGTGACGTCAGCCATTGGGCGCGAAACGATCTGACGTATCAGCCAACCGAAGTTCATCGACATGTTTCCGCTCTTATTGGACGCTTCCCAGCAGTCTCAACTAGATTTTCTCATGCCTAACCTGACATGGATGGATCACATCCGCCATCCAAAGGCATGGTTTACCTACTGACCATGGTGCATCACGCCAGTCGTTCGCCCGAAGCTGTTTCAATTTCCGATATTTCTGTTTAGACCACAACGCGCGCATTCTTCGGGCGCCGGGTCGCTTCACATGGCTGTCCAGCCACCGTGACTAAGGCCCGTGGTCCACAATTCGAATCGTTGAACATGAACGACCCAATCAGCCCCCAGTTTCAAACGCATCCGAACAACTGCCTACCGTCCTCAGGTAAAGAAATCGTTCAGCGCTTCTACTGGCAATTTACAGCCTTGCTAAGTGTCGTCAAATGCACTGAGTTGGACAGATGTTTTGCCAATTGTACTACTCAGAATGCGATCATTACTGAAGGCCGACCTCGAGACGTCCAGCGCCGAACAGGTTTGTGGTCAACTGCTCTGAGTACGAAGCGACTTCTCCGAATGTTCGAAAACTCCTTGTCACGACGTGCACTACGCTCAGCATTTGGCTATTAACATGCGCCGCGTATCCGCTTTTGGTAATAAAGCACTGCCAGGCAAAATCCGGGCACTGAAAGACTATCCTGCTCTTAGTACCTTCAAAGTTACGCCGGTTCCTTGGCTTCGTCAGCTATTATATACGCTTTATTCCTAACTGCGCGAGCATTGCTCAAGAAAGGCTTGGCTTGCTCTGCCTTAAACAACACCCTTTTCATTTTGCAGCCGATGCTAGATTTTCTTTTGAGAAGCTAAAAACGCTATCTCCAACAAATTGCTTCTCGCCCACCTAGACACATCAGCACCACTTTCCCTGACAACTGACGCATCAAAGACCGCCGTTCTTGCAGTTTTCTAGCAACTCATCTACCATCGATGGACACCTCTAGTATTTTCTCAAAACGTTTACAACCTGCCGCATCGCTTTTCAACACCTCGATAGGGAGCTTTTAGCTATCTACCTAGGTAGCAGAGAATTTCGTCACTCTCTCAAAGCTCCACATTTTGCAGTCTTCACTGACAACAGGCCGTTGATCTACGCAATCAATGGCGCAACAGACAACATTTTCCCTTAGAAACCGGACACCTAGACTGCGTTTTTCAGTTTACGATAGACGTACGATATAGCTCAGGTGCTCTGAAACCCGTCGAGGATGCGCTTTCACGCATTCACCAGATCAGCTTATCTCCTGGCACCAACACTGACCTGGCCGCCCAACAAGCTTCTCCCTACATAAACAACCTACCACGCAACACCCCGTTGAAACTACGCCAAGTTTCATTGGCTTCATCTGAGAGAACCATTCTTTGTAATTCCCTCATAAATGTCCCTTCGACCTGTAGTTCTTACTTCGATGCGTCGATTAGTTTTTTAACGCTTTACACAACTTGTCTCATCCCGACATACGTACGTTGCAGATGCTCGAAACGGAACGCTTCGTATGGCGCAACGTCAATCGCGATGTCCGCCTTCGAGCACGCGCATGTATATTGTCAGCGCGCCAAGGTATACAGACACACCAAAAGCCAACTTGGCGTCTTTCCCGCTCCTGACTGTCGTTTTGCACACCTTCATGTTGACCTGATCGAACCTTTGCCTCCATGCGAAGGCTACGTGTACCTGCTCACTTGTGTCGACCGATTCAAGAGTTGGCCAGCGGCGATTCCGATAGTCAACTGCTCATCTGAGACAGTTGCGCAAGCTTTCCTGGAACGCTGGGTAGCTCAATTCGGTTACCTAAGCGTAGTCATCACTGACAGAGGATCGCAATGTGACGGATCCTTCAGCAAACTGCTTAACGTTCTTGGTTGCTAACATAACCGAAACACCGCATACCATCCCGCAGCTAATGGGATGGTAGAAATGTTCAACCGGATACTCAAAGCCTCACTCTGTGCCCAATCTAGCACAACCCGACACGAAGCACTTCCGGTAGTTTACTTAGGCATAAGAAACACGATTAAAGTGGCTTTGCACGCCACTCCATCGTCGCTAGTCTTTGGATGCACAAAACGCTTACCTGGTGAACTCGTCTCACCAAAAGCGCCAACAACCTTTGACTATGGCGACTACGCATCTTGCCTATCTCATCACATGCAACAGCTTCGACCTGTGCAACCCAGAGCCCAGCGCTTGCGTACCAAAGTGGACGAACGCTTAATTGCTTGCACGCACGGCTACACCAACCTCCCTATTCTGGCCCTTACTGTGTCGTAGGCAGAAGGGGCAAGACGTTTACCATTAACCATAATGGTAAGCATAGACGATCAACGTCGATCAAATCAAGCCAGCATTTCTTGACAAGTCTGACTCCTTGATGCAACAAGCGGCTTCACGACCTGTGCCATTATAGCTTGCACCGCAATCTCAGAGGAATCAGTGCTCTCCAGCAGTACTGACAACCTCAACCGACAGCACTCCTGCTCGCCCTACTATCAATCAACACGGTAAGAAGCTCAACCCTCCAGTTCGGTTTTCGGACGTTGTTAGCACTTACTGTTTTACATAGTACCTGCCTCTGAAAATTTATGCTCCTACAAAACGTTTCAAAAATCTAAAAAATTACCAAAACGTTTTGAAACTACCGAAAACGAAAAAACCTTTAGAAATCCTAGAACCAGCATCGCACTCTTTTCGCTTCGCACTTTGTTGTGCATTGGTATGCAGTTACGCTGCATTTTCATTTTGCTTTCCATATACACCGTCGGTTGGTTGCACCACTATATCACTTTTCGTCGGATCTCAGCCTGGCAACTGGAAGTGGAACGAAGTTCCTGCTTAACCACTTACGTAACGTTACTAATTGTACCTCACAAAAGCTTTTACCATTTCTATACCGTAGTGAGGACATGGACGGGAGCCCGGTGGGGTCCTGTTGCATGGTTTCCCTCAGCAATTGCATCTGGTTTCACAACCTGTCTCGCAGCAGGCTGGCCCGCGACGGACAGTCCTCAGGTACATCAAAGAACTGATGATAGTACTTTCTGGTGAGGGCTATGTAGCCCTCTGGAGATTCCCCGGTATGTCTGCGTACAATTCTAACTAAGAATAGTTCATTGTACACCCAGACAACCGGTTGGTTTGTTGAACTGATTGCTGAGTTCGAACGCTTGACATGCTCATCGCTCTTGTTGCTCGGCGCTCCTTTCGGTTGCCACGCGCGATTGCTCTGTGTGTTGTGAATCCTCCCGTCCCCTAGGTAAAGCGCCAACCGTGTCGTCCTTTATAGATGGGTAAAGAGAATTTTTTACTGTACCAGTAAACGTTTCCCTGCATCCCGAGCTGCCTGTTCGGGTCGCTCTTCGGGCCCCCGGTAAAGGCTACTTGCTAACCTATGGATTTCGGGAGGAGCGGTTGTAATGTTCCAATAGCCGTATAGTTGCGCAGCTTTAGTTACAATGTCAGGATGTAAAAAGCGTTTATGTAACACGATTACCACATTTAAGAACCTGCTTCGTTATATAAGACCACGGGGATAAACTATTTAATTCAACCTCAGTTGGACGTTACCGGTCCGCAAAAGCACAGCTGGTGTATTGTTGTCAGGCAAGCGTCTGAGTTCAAGTTGCTAGTTAGCAGGGCTTTCTAACTTCCTCACTAACAATTTCCAGATAATACATTTGCGTGACGCTGATTGTGTATCCGTATTCGGCTACAGGTAATTCCAGACAAATACAAAGAGCAATGGATTAATGGAAAACAGCTGTTGGTAAGTTAGGGGCGATACTGTTTGCTGTACTGGCCGCTATGGAGGAATGTTATGAAATATGGCGCTAAGGCTTACTACGATTTTAGTATAGGTATAGCGATTTAGATAAACACGAAATGGTGGTACATTCGTTTACGATGTATGCAGGTGTGTGTTTTAGTGCGCAGGGGTTGTTTCGGTTTCGTTGCAATTGCTGCAATGACTGCGGATGACACAGTTGCGTCCCGCGCTAGTGTTCTCCAATATTATAAGACATTTGAAGAATTCGAGGAAAAGTTGTGTCGTTTTCAAGTGCAGAAGGCGACATGGTGTTACAAATACGATGTTTTGCTTGCTGTGTCCAAGAAGAAGAGGTCAACTCAAGAACTCTCCGAAGAGATGCGGTAAAACTGGGTAGAATATGGTTGTGCCCAATGCAACCGGAAAGGAGAAGGTGGTATTCTCTAAGTGGGTATCTTGGTTTATGTGCAATTCATGTTTTATAGGTAGGTCAGTCTCAGTTTTAATGCAAGCATAGCTATCTGTATGAATGGCATTTACTATTGGACAAGTACGCATTGTATGGTAGATAAGCATGCTTTCCACCTGGGGAATCCAAGTTTATACGTTACGAATCGGCGCGTGACTCCCGGAAGCAGAGTGGCAGGTGTTTGCTTTGCTGCAATAATTTCGTAATAACGGAGAACTGCGGGGATAGGGGTTGGAAAGGTACTACAAACTATTACATCGACAGGGCCTCTTTTCTATCCGCCATCGTTTAAGCGGCACGTCTAAGGGCAACTATGTAAATGCAGTTGCGACAGTGTTACGCAAGCTTGGCGTCGTGCGTGTAGAAAGCGATGATTTGCAAGAGCGATTCTTACAGTTCACTCCCGCATCGATTACTTTCGTAGTGACGAAATACGGAGACGTACTTCTTGTAGTTGCGACGCATCAGACGAACTGTGGTGGTTACATTATTTGGCGCTGCATGGTAATGGATGGTTTCGGCGTAGGTCGCAGCGTGTTTTACGCTTTACTGCCCAGCAAGGCGGCAGATAGTTAGCTGGAGTTTTCTCGGGCGATGACAAAACGTTGCTTACCGCTCACACAGTGAAGACAATAGTCCTGGATAGGTGCCTGGAGCGAACGAATGCATTTAAGTTCGTTTATCCACTTGCCATGTTGGTGTTATGCGGGTTCCATTTCCTGCAGGATATTCCAAAGAAATGCCAGTCCTTGTCAAAAATAAAAAAGGCTGACAGAGTTCTGCTGAAGCGCTGGATGCACAGAGTAGTCTACATGAAAGTGGAATTACCGTTTACTATGCTGCTTAGTGCTATAAAGGTTAGAAGCAAAGCGGCTTTCGCCTAACTTTGTCGGACCTGGTTGCCCTTAGCAAGGCGCTAGGCGTACCATAGATTGCGCACTTTGGGTGCGTTTACCACTAACTAAGTATGAGAACGAGAACAAACCCCTCAAGTGTAGCTTAAGAGAAAGGATATGGCTATTGCAACTTGTTGGGACAGTTGTTCGGAGAGCACGCGATGCAAAAGCGCGTCGGACTACGTCGCTTACCATGTTGGACCACGTGACAACTGTGGAGCCGACTATACCTACTTTTTAACGACGGCCAAGTTATGTGAGTAGTCAGTCAGGTCTATACATATGGCAGCATTGCTGTGACCACATCTGTGGAGCGGGCTACATATAATAATTACCGGCGGCTGTCTTATAAGAGTAGTCAGTTAGCTCTGTTGTATATCGCAGCGTTGCTGTGAAATTTTCTGTGGAGCCAGAAACATCTTTCTTTACTAGTGGCCAGCTTAGGTAGGTAGTCCGTAAGCTCCTTTGCATATAGCAGCATTACTACGAGATATTAAATGGAGCCGGCAACATCGTTTAATTACTGGCCGCCAGATTAGGTTGACAATCTGGTAGCTACTTCGCATCTCTCATCATTGCAGTGAGACGTCACACGGAGCCGGGTACATCTTCCACTTATTCACAGTCACGGTATTTGAATAGTCCGGTACCTCTATTTCATCCGGTAGTATTGCTGGGTGACGTTACACGGACCTGGCCACTTCTTTTCCTTCATGGCTGTAGGCGTCAGTGCTTTGTCCTTTAACCATCTTGCACCCGATGGTGTTGCACCGTGAGCTTCTTCCACGCATCACGCGTTGCGACTTTCATAGTTTTCCGTTATTAACCTTGGTACGCCGTCTTTTGGAACACCATAACGTCTGCATACCAGTTCCTGCTACGTTATTTATTTCTTGTTAGTTCCATTTTTACACGAAGGGTTATAACTTATGTTTTGCTAATACGAATTTCTCTCATTTCCTTTAGGTTAACTCTTCCGGATACTTCACTCATATCCTACAGCGTACCGCTTTATTCGTATAACCAACATATTACTTCATGGTTAAACAGCTTCATTTAATGCAACACTTGGGGATAATATCAAAGCAGTTGTAACAACTGCACGATCTATATATTGCGTATATTGAACCACATAGTTGCCTCTTTAGCTGTTAGTAATTAGACGATAACCCTTCAAAACGCTTTTTCAAGTAAGTATACTTATTTGTAGTCTACCGCTTATTTATTTACTGAATTACTGTTAATAACTCACTCGCCCTATTACAATTGGCTACCCATGAACACCGTTGGTTCGGGCACAATATATCACATAGAAAATAAAAAAACTTTACAGCTTTCCTCAATTTTGCCTTTTCCTTGCGTATTCATGGCTTTCTGACATGGTTTCCTGCTAGTCCAATAGAACAACACCTTTTGTTGCCTTAACATTCCTTGTAAATATTTTCATGCTTGCGTCTGTCGTTGCCTAAACCTAACCTGGTGCCGATTACAGCATGCACCTTTGGTAATTACGCTCAGTATTTACCCTTATATAACCACTCATTAAAACCAAAGCTTATGCTATTTGAAAAACGAAAATTGCTTTTAAATGCGCATTCATTCACATACATGGTTCACATGATGCCACTACAATTGTTAACCTTTGCAACTCAGTTATAATGAGGAAACCGTGTTCCATCGGAGCGACCCGCTAACAATAAGCGGCTAAATTGCTGCCCTTGACGGATGTGTGGTACAGTCAGGGTAACCATGCTCATGTAATTTTGATGTCGAATAGCCATGTAAACGGTAAGGGCATGTTAAGAGCAATACATATAAACCTTATGGTTAAGGAATGAAGGCAGTGTAAGTGGTTTGTTTGTGTGAGTTATTTAGCCTGTACATATTGATGCGTTTTGTGTCTTCTGCCATGCCTTAGGATACCGCCGCTACTCGTTGAAAGATAACTGGTGGTTACGACGCAAGTGAGGAGTTCCAACGCGATTTGATGTGGTTTCAAAGAGAATGCAAGCTCGTTTTATAGATTACGGTGATTACTGCGGCGGATTATAAGCGAAGGACTGGAAACGATCTCCCTGACGGTTTTCCTTAGCGATTCATTCAAAATTGACGTGTGAATAGCAAGCCTAACATTGTGAAAGGAAAAGGATAAAGTGCATAACAAGTTAACAGACGTTGACGCTTTTGGTTACAGGTGATGCAACTGCAAGGCCACATTTTCCGTGTTACTGAGAGGCAGGTATTATGATATTGAGCATTCACAGGTGTTTCAGTAGGGGAAACCTTGACTTTATCCTGCTAATCGGAGGCTTACGGCTGTACAAGAGGCGGCGGTATTAAAGTAGATGAAGCCGTTTCGACAGACAAGTGAAAGCAGGAATTTCGTGTTAACGGAATATGGCATCAGTATTACTAGACGTTTTATATCATCTAAGGCATTGGAGTCAGGCCGAACTAGTTAATTAGGTGAAAATGTATACACCATGTTTGACAACGAGGGTTTCTGTACGGTTTTGAGAGAGCTGTTGGTGATGCGACTCATGTCCTACATACCTGCGTACATTCGGAGGTTGGCTGCACGATATGGCGAGGTTATACTGACAGAATCGACGCGTCAGCTAAAGTACGGCGGCTACATTATGTGGCACTGCATGTTCGTTGACGTCACGAGGGTAAGGATGTCACTTTCTTACACATTGTTACCAAATGAGACGACGGAGCGTTATCTGGATTCGGTAACAGCTATGCCTGCAATGATTCCAGGCACGGCATCCGTGCAAACTATTGTGGTGAATGAATGCGTGCAACCCGTCAACACTCAAGGAGGTGTATCCGGTGGTGTGCATGATGTTGTGCCGTGTTCGCACGTTACACGGCACAAACACGATGTAGTCAGCTGTCACTCGCGGAGCCAACGGAAAAGGCTTTTCTGATCCGGTTGCTGAAAAAAACTGATATTCACCTCTGAGGTGACGCTTATAATGGAATTCTTGAAACGCATTCGGCAGAGAAAGACGTAATGTTTTCAGTATTTCCGTAGAACATTGATGACATGGTAGATACTCTGGGCGGCACAGCAATTACAGCATGTCATAATGTTCGGATTCAATTCCGGTAATTAAGCGGAGAATAAAAATATGCACCTTAAACGGACGTTGAGCAATCTTCCTTCTTACGGGTGCTTTTCGAAGCGAAAATTAATCGAGCGAAAGCTATGGCTGATCGTCAAAGCTCCCAGGTAGCGACGGAGTGCGTCCGAAATAACGCAGCACGCGGTGTTGGATTTGCGGTGTCAGAACTTATAAGCAGTTTGACTGCATATGCTCGCGAAAGCGTGATGAGGCACTTTTAATGCACCATTATGATCAGTGTCATGCCGGGTGGACGGTACCGGGGGTGTCAGAATCCGGGTCCACTCTGTACGGCGTTTGCATACACCAAGCCAGTAACTGTGACTGTTCTTTCAGTCGTTATTTGCGTATGCCTTGCAGTCACATACTGCATGTTGCGGCGAAAGGCAAACGGAATGCCCACGATGTCCTTCAAGGATGTTGACGGTTGATTGATCCAGCGGTACAATCTGAAACGTCAGAGAACTTTGATTGCGGTCAAGGTGAAACGGTCTCCACAGTTGGACATGCACGCAGTGTGATAGGCAGGGGCATAAAGATTAGAGGATTGCAAGAGGTGTTTGTGGTAATTGATGGGAAGGTCCAAAGTCTCGGCTCAGACGGATATCTGGAACACTGGATAATTTGTGTGCTTTCGGGAATCTTACCTCTGCCAAGTTGGATTACAACATTCGCTGCAACAAGGCGAAGTGTTGGGAAAGTATACCGCTGTACAAGGAAATTTACCAAGTTTATTGGGAGGTCAGTGTGAGAATGACGTGCGAGTTAATGCGGCGGGCTCCGTTTAAATATCGGCAAAAGTTGGGTGCGCGTTATAGTGGTTGGCAATCAAGAAAACATCCAAGGCCGTCAATTTCGCCACGGCGATCTCTGTGGAAGATCCTGGGCAGCGCAACCGTCTTGCAAGGAACCCTTTGATCTATCATGTTGTAAATCCTGCTCCTGGTACCAGCGCAATTTGGGTTACGCAATTTCGTCGGCTGTCGACGAATACGACCGCTGGATGCGGAATGCCGAGCAAAGGCGGCGCACATGGAAGTGCAAGTGGCCAGGTTCCAACAGCTGTTTGTGCCTTGTGTCTGTAGCGGAAGACTTTGGAACACATGGCAGCGATGTCTCCTGGGTGACGTGTGCCAGATGCTTAATGCGGTTCCATCAAAGTTGCGCATCATAACATGCTGAGGATATGTATGAATGCATTTTCTGCAGAATGTAAGTTCCCGGTATTCCAAGTAATCATGAAACGTATCGCAGGTGGCTGGGAGACAACTGCACAGGCGTTTGCAAATGAAAGCCATTTGCAGCAGTGAACGCGTTACATAGTAGTTGAGAACGTGCATCACACGGTCAGTAAATTTCTTGTTTTTATGAGAGAGCAATTCATGTACAGTGGGTTGATGTAGACTTCCCTTGCGTATATGTATTAAGACAGCAGTTGCAGCGGCAGATGTGGTAATGCTAGCAAAACGGCATGTATTCGCAGGTTTATCCCGCTGACACTTCATCTGTTGTACAAATGAAGGCATGAACTGAGCATTATGTTTTATCACTGTACACTTTAGGTAGAGATGGAAAACACCTCAGCTACTTGCCGCAATACGTAAGATAAAAACTGAGTGAAAAATTCAAAGAGAGCAAGCCAGCTGAGCTGCCGGTAATGGATGGGCATCGCTCCGGTAAACCACCAAACGACGGCTGTTCAGCAAAATTTACTATCAGAAATTAGCTATGGCCATATAGTGAGACCGTGGTTAGAGGGGAGGCTAATTGGGATGGTGTATGACAAAGAAACAGCACAAACGATAATGGGGTCTGCTCGTAGCCATGTCAGCAAGTGTATCCAGTCACACCAGCTCACCGTTTTTGGGACCCCAAACATGGAGTCTAGACGCTCCGACCGACGGCATAAAATCCCCGCGAGCTTTCACTATACGGTTCGTGGTCTCATCTGCAATTCCATGGGTGCTGATACAACATGCAAGGTAGTTGAATTTTTGAACAACTTATAGCTTATCCCTACCAAGGGTCAACTTAGGAGGCTGTCTATACCAAGCTTGGAGGAAAGCTTTCCACTATGAAGGTGAAAAGCAAAGCCCGGAAGGGACGGGCAGGCAGTGGTTATCTGTGCAGTGCCGTTTGGTATTTTTTCACCTGTCACAGATTAGGTCAATATCATCAACACACTATAAGTCAAAAGTCTTTCTGCTGGGAGTAGCTCCATACCTTTTATTTCGTGTCCTGTGAATGCGAGTTACATTATTTGTCAATAGCGAAGCCGCAGAGAAAAGGTGACGGCAGTCATCACCGTTTCACACAGCTGAAGATTTCAACGGGCGACGGCAGGTAAACGTAGGCCTTCACTCTGCCTAAGCTACGCGCGTATAAGGGTCGGATAATATTTACATAATCTCGGGTACAGCTTTCCTGAATATACATCCTCAAAGTGCACTTCAATCCATCGAACCGTATGCACCGGTGACATAATGGAAAAGGACAACGGTAAACCGCCGATATATGTGGTGACGCTCCCACAATTGACGCTATTTAAAGATTTTTTGTCAATGCAGCCACAAGGTGGACAAAATCCATCTTCTTGGTCACGAATATGGCTTGCACAAGTGCTAGGCAGTCTGTGAAGGATGACCGAGGTAAGCGATTTGGAAACGCTAAAGAGGAGACTGATCCCTCTATGATTTTCGTACTTCGATCGTGAGCCCTCCTTGAAAATTGGGACTACGACCATGCGGCTCCAGTGGTTGGTACAGTTATCTGCTCTCACAGTTTCACTAGTTATTATTATAAATCATCCACAAGAGCAGCTCCCCCGAACTTCACGAGTACTGGACGAAAATCCTCTGTTCCTGCTGCGTTATTTAACTTCAACAGTGCGCTCTCACTTTCGACTTCTGATCGAAAGAGTGGTTCAAAGAAGAAAGCCCAAGGAGCTGGACGATCCGTGGTATTCAGTATAGCTGGCTTCGCCAGTTAGCTGGTGTCAAGATGCTCACAATGTCCTCTTAGGTGTCCACCAAAACGCATTCGCAGGTCAGCACGTACAAGTGCAGGATCGGTGTCTACACACGTGTTCCACATCGAGCGTCAGTTCTGGAAGCAGCCTCTTTATTGTAAGACTATCGCAATGCGATCGTCTTGCGTCCATACGTGGTTGGAAGCTGATAGTGTAGCGCCCAAACAGAAAACTGCTATCTCTCATGTACAATTTAATGGTTGCTAAATTGTACATTATTCCTTCTTGTTTTAGTCTTCCTTACAACCGACTGGACACTCGACTGCCTCGTAGGTTTTTGCGCTCGCGTGTTCGCGCTTGTCACGTTTCATCCCTCCGCGTCTTCTTGTAGCCCAGCGAATACAGGCAACTGTGTCCGACTCCATTTGCCTGCTGATATCTGCGCTTAATTTGGCACACCGTCTCGGACTAGTATTAACTAGTCCTACAATGGGCGGAAAGTCACGCTACGGCGGTTACTAGATCAGAAATTAGTGCTTGTAAGAAATAGTTTACAATCATCACACAACTTAACTAAGCACGTACCGTTATTAGTACGGCAGCCTACACCATGTTAGCCGCCAAGGTGCAGTTCGTCAGTGGATAATTTTTCAACTTCAGCGTTCCCATACCAAGACAGCACTACAGTGCCCGAGCTCCTTCGGTGGCCAAGTACCTCGTTCAGTTGTCGACAAAGTCGCGTTTCACTGTGTCATGAACGACGCACTGCGTTCACATGTGAGTTGACACTAGAAGCCAAGCGACTACTGAAGCAAGGTCATGGAGGGCCATGAAGCTGGGGATTGAATACAGGAAGGATAAAAGTGAAGTTGGAACGGGACGAAAAGGGTGAAAAGCGTAAGTGGGTATAAAATTCTAGGAAGAATGGATCGGTAGAGTCCAAACCTCTTTCCACCCTGCTGGATGCAGCAGCCAGGGCAACGTTGCTTATGCTCTTCAGTAGCCAGCGGATCAGGAAATTGCTTGAGGAAAGATTCATTGCATTGCGTAAGCAGGATACTGTCAGTTTGCCCAGACCTACATAAGTAAACGAACAGGGTTCTCAACCAAAGCCTTTGTTTCAAGAACCTTACCCGTAAGCAGCGGGGTTTGCGTTGGGCTACAAAGAATCTTGCTGGACCAGGCGGCTAAATTTCTCTGACCTTCAACAATTGACCAATCTGGTTTCAGTGCCCCTGAATGTGAAAAAGCACCACCCAGCATAGCTCAATGGATCACAGGCACAAAAACGATCGCCAAGTTACAAATTATAAAGAGGGTACGTGCTCGCGTGCACGGAACACAAGGAAAGCCGTCATTCAAGTTATCAACAATGGAATGGAAGCATATGCTTGTTGAGGCGTGCTTCCAACTCAACTGTCAGTCTCTACCAAAGTGATATCCTACATAGGACAGCCTAATCAAGCCCATGTTGAGTAAGCGCTGACCAAGCATACATGATAAGTGCCCAAGCCAACGCAACTTATGCAATGTTATCCGCCATTTTAGCTTGCCAAGCATGGTAATCCCTACCTATTATTTGCCTACGTACATCATTATCGGGGATACCCCGGCGCCATCCGGCGGTAATATTGCTTCACAACCAATGCTGAACCAATATTGGAAGGCCCCTCAGGTTTCCAGACCGGAGGGGACAAGTTCCGTCTGGCTCGTTACTGCATCGACCACATGCTTACATTGCATCAAGTGTTGGAGCACCGTCACACATATTGGCCGCTCACCCTAGTAGTGCTCCTGGACATTTAAGTTGCCTTCATTTCTGTTGATCGATGCAGACGTTGTGACTATCAACTAGGGTGAGGTATGCCCGAGAAATAGCTAAATATTATCCCAGCAACCTACATGCGTAGCACGGGCAGAATGAGAGCACACGACAAGCGGTACCCGTCCTTCAATATCTCCAGCGGTGGAAGACAAAGATGCTCGTTGTCACTGTTCCTCGTTAACTTCGCTATTGATGAACTGCTGAAGATTGCGTTTACAAGACATGACTTGGAAGGAGAACGACTTAGTGACTTTGATAGGACGACGACACTGCCCTCAGATTTGTAAAACGCCTAGATGTCCGAAGATACACTGGCAGATTGATGCTATATGTCAGCCGCTCCTGGCTTCGTTTTCCACCGTCGAAGTGCAAAGCTTTCCTCTTTGATTGGCAAGGAGCGCATCCAGCGCTGACCCGTTGGGGATCAGCTAGAAGTCGTTCAGAAATTCAACTACGTTGAACGTTGTATCAACATCCTTGGGATCGGAGACGAACTCGCTAACCGTATAGCGGAAGCTCGTAATGGTTTCGCCACCTATGTCAGCGGCGCGACATCACGCTTGTCCCTCAGGGTAGAGTGTACAATGCAGCGATATGTTCGACCGTACTGTACGGTTGAGAAACCTGGCCGTTTGCATCAGCAGACATAAAGTGCATAGTTACGTCCGACCATCGGTGTCTTCGCAGTTTGGCTCACATCTGGTGGGAACACCGCGTGAGCAACGAGCGTGTTTGACGCCATGTTTACGGCACAGGAAAAAGAACTGTACCGCTCAGCTCCGTCATTTCGTGCACAAGGCTTCCATTGCTCGGCCACGTGTTGCGCATGCAAGCCCACCGACTCCCGCGACGGGCGTTGGTTGGTTGCCGTGAGTGTGGATGGAAGAACAGGTGTGGCAAAGCGATGAGTTGCTCGAGAGAAATGTAGGCCTTCACCTCGGAGTTAGTCACATTTGGAGGTTCACGATGCCCAGGTTGTGGTCCACAGAATGATGCACAAGTTTGAATGGGTACACTAGCTGCCATGGCTAGAAGGCAACAGCAGTGGCGTTCCTGCTGTGTGTTTACTTGTCCACTCCCACCCCTTTTAGTTACACCCTGCAACCACGATATCATTCTGTAGCGTACGACAGATAATTTTACCTCATAATTTGAATTGTTGCGTAGTAGATGGCTGTTAGCTTTCTGCAGTAGGTGAACCCCATTTCACGTCTTTGCCTAATTATGCTGCCCGCAATGCAGCGATGCCCATTCCCGTAAGCGCGGTCATTGGGAGTCGGCAACGGAACCGTAAGTTGTTAAGTATTTTACGCGGGACGTCTTGCAGGAGACCAATCCTCCACCTGATGTAAGCACACACTTACTGGAGTACAACGCGTCACCAAGTTAAATGTAAAGGTGTTGTCTTCATTAAATGGTGCGTCACGTTCGCCACGTCGCAATGTTAGATATACGTATATCGCTTTTTATGCGGTCAACGCCAAGCAGGCGATGTCTTACCGGTTCTTGCAACACAGCCTTAAAGCACATCTGTGGAACGGGATCGTGGATAGTCAGGCGTCGTGTCCACGAAAGGACGGAGTTTACGGTGCTCACGCTTCCACAGTCGTTGGAGGGTGTTTTGACAGGAGACAACAGAGTTCGCCGAAGTGAGAACCCAGTGGAGGATTTATGGTGCTTGACTATGGAGCATCCGTGTTGGTGTCAAGACATGCGGTGTCAGGTTGCACCCGTGAACGGTACATGTTTAAAGAGAAATGCCTTTTAAGCAACATTTGGAATAGAGGAAGACTGCACCTACCGATATGCACACGTTCGTCCGAGCAACTAAATTAAGTGCTTCCATGTCTGAAATGGGAAGCGTACCCTTAAATGAAAAGGCAACTTCCGCAACCGGTATTGAATCCACTTTGCTTTCCAACCACTTCCAAAGCATACCCCAAGGTTCCCGGTCAGCGTCCACTTAATCCGCGCCGTCGCTACCTACTCCGTTGCACCTTCGGTAAACCTATCCGTACTTAACAAGTAACGTTTATAACACCTGTCCATCTGTGCTGCCTATGATCCGTTACTACTGGTCAGCCTCCACCTAAAATTAGCTGCCGCTAGCTACTCCAATGCGCTCTCAGTAAGTTGGTTCGTTATTAATAAGTGGCTGTTAGAACTGCTGTGTATCCATGCGGCCTATATGGGTGTTGCGTCACTACTGATCAGACTCCAGGTAACGTTTGCTGCCGCTATCTTCTCCGATGCGCATCCGGTAAGTCTATCCGCTAGTAACAAACGGCTTTTAAATAAATAAATAATAAGTGTATTCCCGACGAAGCGAGACACACCTGTACAGGCGGGATCAAGTGGTTGACAGCGCCATAGAAACATTAAAAACTGGTGTATACCACACAACAGAAATACATGTTGGCAAAATACCTGGCTTGTGCACAGAATTTGGCACAGGAATGATGCAGGGGTGAAGAGCTTGAGTATTGGTGTAATAGAGTAAGGTGGCCCCAAAGCACTGTACGGTCATTAAGTGTTTCTGTTATGGTAGTGCTGAGTGCGGGTTTGAATGGTTCCAGGGATTGATCTCCGATTTTCCATAGGAGTAGGAGTCTGATAGTGTTTGATAAACACCTGCACTCAAATATTCTCTCAAATTTATAGAGACACAACAAATCGGGAATGAGCGAGGTTTACAGGCAGCTGTGTATCTCAACGACACTTTGGGTTCCATAGTGCGTAGTGTAAGCGGGCAAGGCATTATAAGTGCGGTGAAACGGTGCATGTAGTAGGAGAGTATCATGTGCTTGCGGGCGTCGGGAAAACGTTGAAATATGAGTCTGGTCGACTTGTCAGTATGTAGTCTGGGCAGTAACTTTATTCACTGGGGAGTCACATCCGCCCCGTCACAGTGTTGTTAAACAGATATTTGTGGCTTCTTATAGGCAGAACGCTCTCCAGGCGAAACCCACCACGTCCTGCAACACTGCGGTAAAGCATTTTGAACACTGATGCATAACTGGTAAAGACGCTTGACGACTGAATTTATTTTCGGGGTTCCGCATTCAAAGGGCTTCAAATTTCCTCTATTGGCTGGATAGATAGTTTGTTCGGGGCAGCCATAATTGCTGCGGCCGGTTGAGAAGGGTAACAGCAAGCATAGTTGTCTTGCGGTGTGTCCAGGTGAGCAGTTTCAACCTTTCTGCTGTCTGGGTTTTTCAGATGTATAATTTTTGGAAGGGTGAAGACGTCCAGCTCTCCATACTGGACAACGGTTGTGGTGGTGATTGCAGTAGAGTCCCTTTGGTATACAGCCATGCTCCATGTAGGTCTTTGTCGGTTATTACGTCCGTTGGGCAAAATCTGTTCCTCAGTCCAATTCCAGAGCCCCGAGAAATTCCGGACCTCAGAGAAAAGGAAAAGTGTGGGACAACCGAAAGCCGACCGCAAGAACGGGCACGGAGTTAAACATTGTTACAGTCTTATGCTACAACATTTGGGCTGAGGCAAAATCATGTACACTGTGCAACAATGATTATGTTGAAAGTGTCTTTTGAATGTCCTACAGAAGCAAGCCGGATGGGTATATTGCTAACGCCTGCGTAGAGACAAGAGAGCTGTACCAGTAGGTACTCCACCAACTATCCGTTTAGTATGAGGTAGAAATTGCGTGGGGAGTGAGGAAACAAAGTTAGAAAGCTAGTGGTGCTTGCATGGTGCATAAACAGCAGGTAGTCAACTTAATACGATACTGAGCACAGGATAAGAAAGTTAAAAAACAGTTTGCCTCCAGAGGGATCTAAAAATCAATTAGCGGTAAGGCAGCAGAAAGATTGAACGCAGACATTTCAAGAGAATGAAGATTATTGAGGTACGGAGTGGATCCTAACAAGCGCTGGATAATCGCAGCTGCGTGGGGCCTACGACCACTAGCTGCTTCTAAACAGACGTGCCGAATTTAAGACGATCGACAGATGGTGGCGCTAGGAAAGAGTACCACTGGCTAGATGTAGCCATTCCAATAAGAAACTTGGTCACTAGTGTGGGCCTACAGGGTCACAGAATGCATCAACAGGCCAGCGAAGGTAAGTGATACAGACATTCTAAGTGAATGTATGATGAAGGGGAGTGTATCCTAGCAAGCTCAAGGTCTGCGCAGAAGCGGCATGGAGCCTTTGATGAATCGCTGCTATGTGATGAGGAAGATAAGGAGAGCGACAGATATTGGCGGTAAGAGGGAGAAAATCGCTGGCCAGCAAAGGCATTCATATTATCCTTCTAATAACTAGCTGATACCTACGGTGACAGAATAAGTCAACAAACCAGCGAAGGTATGGGATGAAAACAATCCAAGAGCGTAAGTGTTGGAGAGGTAAGGTGTGGCTCCTAGCGCAAAGATGTACACAACCTACAATGACTCGCAGCAGTTGAAAAGTGGTGACGTAGGTAATACAAAGAACTGATAATGGTACTAAGGGTGAGAGAGTATCGCCGGTTAGCAACGGCATTTGGGTGAAGCCTTCCAGTTGCTAGTGGATACCTACAGTGTACCAGAATGAGTCAACAGACAGCAAATGTATGTGACGCAGGCAGTCTCAGCGAGTAAAGGGTGGAGGAATAAAAGAGTGGCTCTTAGCGGGGTCCGGATATGCGCAGAGATGGTTGGAGCCTACGGATAATGGCTGCTGCTAAACAGAGTTGAAGAACAAATAAGGTCTCTAGGTTAGAGAGTATCGGTGGTTAGCAATGGCATTTGGGTGAAGCCTTCTGGTTGCTAGTGGATACCTACAGTGTACCAGAATGAGTCAACTAACAGCAAGTGTATGTTTCGCAGACAATCCCAAAGTGTGAAGGTTGGATAAAAGAGAGTGGCTGTTAGCAAGCTCCGGATATGTGCAGAAATGCATAGACCCTTCAACCACTAGTTGCTACTAGACTTAGGTGCTGAGGTTAAGACGATCGACGTAATAGCGCTATGCAAAACTTTGGTGGACAGACGTAAACCATTTATTAAGCAGGTCAAGGTGACATTTGGTGTACCCGCTGTATGGTTGGATTGCGACTGGCAATCTCTATTCAGACCTCGGTCCCGAAGTAGACCTTGGTCAATACGATCGCAAGGACCGTAACCGAATTTGTGGTTAGTTGTTGCTCCTCTCAACCCTGACACAATAAGCAGTTTGGTCACTAGTGGATGCCTACAGTGTCACAGGATACATCACCAAGCCAATGAAGGTAAGTGTTACAGGCATTCTACAAATTACAAGATGAAGAAACTAGGATTGTCTTTCAATAGCTCCGGATGTACGGAAAGATGTATTCAGCCTACAGCGGATCGCTGCAGAAAACGTAAAGAAGATAAGTGGAAGGAAAGATAATGGTGCTAAGAGAGAAAACTAGTGGACAGCAACTAAATTTGCCTTAAGCCTTCTAGTTACTATTAGATTATTACAGTGACAGAACAAGTCAACAACCCAGCAAAGGTATGCGATGCAAACAACCCACGAGAGTAACAGTTGAAGAGATAAGGAGTGGCTCCTAGCGCAAAGATGTATGCTATCTACAATGACTCGCTGCAGCTGAAAAGTGGTGACGTAGGTAATACGAAGAACTGATAATGGTACTAAAGGAGAGAGAGTATCGACGGCTAGCAATGGCATTTGAGTGAATCCTTCTAGTTGCTAGTGAATACCCACAGTGTCCCAGAATATGTCAACCAACAGCCAATGTATGTGACACAGACGGTCTCAGAGAGTAAAGGTTGGAGGAATAAACGAGTGGCTCTTAGCAGGGTCCGGATATGCGCAGAGATGGTTGGGTCCTACAACTACTAGCAGTTTCTAAACAGAGGGCGAATTTAAGACAATCGACGGATGGTAGCGGCAGGAAAAACTATTTGTGGCCAGACGTAGCCATTCCCATAGAAAGCTTGGTAACTAGTGTATGCTTACAGGGTCACAGAATGCATCAACAAGCCAGCGAAGGTAAGTGATACAGACATTCCAAGCGAATGTATGATGGAGAGACGAGGAGTGAATCCTAGCGAGCGCCGGATATGTGTTGGATATCCATGTTACGAATTTGACTGACTCGCCACTACTGCGCAACCTCCACGTAACCTTTGCTGCTGCTATTTAGTCCGTTGTACCTCCGGCAAGTCTATCCGCTATTAACAAGTGGAGTGTAGAACAGTTGGGTACCCATGCTGCCAATTTGACTGATCCGCCATTACTGCTCAGCCTCCATGTAAACTTCGCCTCCACTACCTTCTCCGCTGCACCTCCGGTATGTCTATCCGCAAGTAACCAGTGGCTTGTAGAACTGTTGTTTATCTGTGCCGACTATGTCACTAATCCACCACTATTGGTCAGCCTCCAAGTAACGTTTGCCGCTGCTATGTAATCCATTGCACCTCGGTAAGCCTATCCGCTATTAACAAGTGGCTGTTAGAACTGCCGTGTCTCCATGCTGTCTCTATGGATGATCAGCCTTTACTTTTATGCCTCCAAGTAATTGTTGCGGCCTGTGTACCCCGGTGCAACTCTGGAAATTGCATTGGCTGTCAACAGATGGCTTTTAGGACGCTTGTGTTTCCGTGAGAGTTGCGTCATTAATGGTATACTTCCTCGAAAGCTTTCCCGCTGCGTATATACTCCGTTGCACCCCCGGTAAGCGCATTGTCTGTTAACAATTGGCTTTTGAACTGTTGTGTATCAGTGCTGCCTGGATGACTAATCCGCCACTACTGGTCAGCATCTACGTCACGGTGGCCACCGCTATATACTTCCTTCCACTTGCGGTCAGTGGATTGTCTGTTCAAATGCTGCTTCTAGAAATCCTGTCTATCTGTGACGCCTAAAAGGGTGATGCTCAACTACTGGTCTGCCAGCACGTAATATGTGCCGCCGCCATCTACTCCGTTGCACATCCCGTAAGTATATCGGCTATTAATAGGTGGCTTATAACACGCGTCTCTATTCATGAATGCTTACCTTATTGCTCCGCTACTGCTAGTTTTGCTACAAGTAGCATGTGCTGCCGCTTATATACTGCGTTGCACCTCTGGTAAGTTCGTCGCTCGTTCACTTTTCGCTTGTAGTACCCCCGTCTATCCGTGGTGATCCGCCACTACTGGTCTGCCTCCACTGCACATGTGCCACAGCATAACTACTTCTTAGCACGTCAGCTTAGTGTATTATCTTTCACAAGTGGCCTTTAGAACGCGCGCATATGTCCTCCGTATGCATGTGGGCTGTAACCTTCCCGTCACTTGCAGACTAACGCAGAAAGCCAAGCGTCTATTCACCATCGAGTATTCTGCATACAAGATGTGTGCATGTAACAATTCTTTTTAAAAGGATTACATATCTACACTGCCTTACGTGTTATTTTATCCAATGTCCGGTTTACATTAGCTTTGGACAGTCACAGTCGCCTCTTATAAGGCTGGCGAAAGCATTTCTCATTGATCACACTTGGTGGGTTCAGAGCTACATACACGCACACTGACCCAGTGATGAATATTTCTGAATGGTTCAGACGTTGGCCACATTCATTGCACCAACTTTTCCTAGTTCCGGAACCATGTACCTTCACCACTGCTTATCCGCTAGCCCGTTGCGCTGTATCCTTTTTGCCTTAAAATTAGCCTTAATACATGACATCTGCTACGTCGGATAATCTATTGTGGCTGTGCACACTAATGAACATCAACATTGCAACCCGATATTTATATGCATTGCATCTACTGCCTGTCCGCCAAACAGTGCGCATCGCCGTGACAAATGGATACTACTACCTTTTCAAAAACCTCATGCATCATAGGTGAGGTCCTTAAGCACATTACCGCCGCATGCCACCTCCTGCTTTAAAACAGTGAATACGGGCAAATTTACCCCGTTGTCCCTTATAACGGCTAATAGAAGTCCTGGTGCATCCCTGCAGAAATGAACCGCTTCTTTACGTACAAACCTCCATTCCATATTTATGTACCTAAATCTCTACCAGTAACAACTGCATGTGCACCATGTCGCTTTCTTCTGAGGGGATTTGTATAAACCACTAAGTTTCATGCATGCATATTGTTTCCCTATTTTTCATATTGCTGCACCTTTCATGGGACGTAACTGTAGTAATTGACAACCGTTACCGGAAGTTCGTGTAGCCTAATGACATACTTTTCAATCTCATCAATAATAACCTCTCCCTATCAGGACATGAACACCATTTATACGTAGCATGAATTTGCGATGGATAAAACCTCCAATGCATCACAGTTGCGTAGTTTATGATGACGATACGGTTGCCATACTTATATTAGCTTTCCATGCATGAAGGCAATTAACGCCATCCATGGGTCCGATAAAGTATCCACACTAATGTGATACCATAACCAATTAACAAGGCCATAATGTGCACCCATCACGTTTGCAGGAACCCCCAGTAAAACGTACTCATGCTTTTATACGTGCTATACATACATAAAATTACTTTCATCCCTGTGCATAACTTCTCTAAATTGTTCATTTATCACAACGTGGTTGCATATGCCTCACACAAGTCATACATCCAGCTCCACTAAAAATTTCAAGTGTCTTTCATTATGCTAATTGGATAATGTTATCCATTCAAGGCGCAATCCAAGTATGATATTCACTATATTGCAAGATGTAAGATCACAAATAGTTGCTAATCTGTATAAGCAGTAGCAAGTTCCTCGAGAACTTTACAATTCATCTTCTGCTATAATATTGCAATATATACTTAGACGAGTATATCAGTAAATGTATTTCAAGGTGTGTAATTTTCACACATGTGCCGATGCTTTAGTATAAACGTTACGTTTGCGCTCATTTATATATATATATATATATATATACGATTATATTTGTGCGTACAGCCTTTCATTATACACGCATATGCACATAGGTATTTGCATCCGTAATTGCGTGCAGTCTTTTATGCATTATATGGCAAGCTATTTCGATCATCATTTTAATTACCACTGTCAATGGCACATGCACATAAGTACAAGCGTAAAAGTACACAACCGCACATGCAATGGCTACTAATAAGCTTTTGCTACCGTGTACCAATAAAGCGACACACGCTTCCCTCCAACTGCAAGCATTGCTTTTTCATTTCCAGACTGAAATAATGCACCTCCTTTGTATTACATTTCTATTTTTACAATAAGTGCGAAGTTTTTAGTTAATCTAATATCCGTCCCATAGATGCTTGTTAGGTGGCTTGACCTGTTGAAAGAAAACGTTCTACCTTTAGCTTGCACTATCTCACTATAGTTTTCTGAATCCCTTGATCAGTCGTACCTCGGAGCATCACCCCGGTTTCAAAAGCGCGCGTATCGTTAAGCGGTTTCTTTCGTGTTCCGTGGCCAGGTAGGTAATTTCGCGTTAAGTTGATTCAACCTTCCCGACAAATACGTAGCGTTAACTCAAACCAACAGCAGCTTTCCACCTTGCTGACCATAAATGTAGCCAATTAAAACAAAGTACAGTGTATGTTGCGTAAAACAAATGAAATGATATCCTCATTAAACAGCATGAAACATTATTGCAGTGACAACACCAACGGTCGAATTTAAAGGACTTTGTTGAAAGCTTGGGTGATGATTCAGTAGGCAAACCGATTTGCAGAAAAACAGGTATTTGTATAGCAAAACACCTATTGCTTTAGCTGTAATACCGGCAGCGCTGACACTGTTAAATAATGGTATGAAAATGCGCAGCACACGGCAGTTGCAGTTAACCAAACGGATAAACGGTATCCCAACCCCGCCAATTAACGTCAGCATGCAAACCAGCATTCCAGACCGATCGTCTAAGTGTACAATAAAATAGTAATTTTATTTAAAATTTTTACGCATGCAAACCAGGAAAGCTAAAGCCTGCTATAGGCATTGTTCTATTAGTTACCAGTGCTTCCCGCTTACACACATATTAAAGCCGAGTCAATCCATGCTTTGATCCAAAGTCGGAGATTGCCGCAGGTGGCAATGTTACAGTAGATTAATTTTCCAAAGATGTAGGTTCATAGCATTGCTTTGCCGCAATTATATCATTGCGGCAACTACGGCATTTCAGCTAATTACTAAGGTTTCTATTCTCAACTGCTTGCGTTGCTGACCTTGTCTCTTAAGCTCTAGACTATAAGAGTTCTCTGCTTTGTGCTTTCGGCGGCTCCTAACGTCATTGTGCTATGTGTACATGTGCTTTATCTTCGACACCATAGACTACCAGATACGAGCGTTTCACTTAATCTATTGTAGTGCCGCTGCTGTTCCCTACTTTTTGGTTAATAGTACAACTTATGCCGCAACTTTATCCTTTTCAATTACGGCATGTGTTCTTATGGGTTACTACACTTTCACTTAATTGTGAGCTCGGCAGTCCAGGTTGCCTTACGCTCTCAACTAGGAGCGGTTTCTGCTATGCCATTTATCCGGCTGTTAACCTCACTATTCTTCGTGTCTATTTGACTTACATTTTAGACCACAGAGCTTTACCGAGAACTTTACCGAGAGAGGTAGCGCCGCTGCGACAAATTTTTACAAATGGCGGTTTAGAGTTTGCTTGTTCTGCAACTCCACTTTTGCTGCGATTACGGCAGTTGCTCATATCACTTACCACTCCTCCTTTAAGCCAGTAGTTCTCTCCTGACTTCACTTGCTTACTGCGCTCAACTTCCTTTGCCGCAATGTGCTGCCTATTGTGACACCTAGTATCTGGACGCAAATGTTCCTTTCGCAACTTTACTATAAGAAGGCACACAGCTAAACTTAACGTCATTATTACTTTATACACAAAACAAGGTAAAGGATCTGGTAAGGCTGTTATTGGCCAGCTCTCCACTATTCCTTCTTTACGTTTGAACTGCTTTCGCTCTGGCCTTTCCTTGCGTTTCCGCATGCATAGGAGGGATAAACAAACTTAACTTGCTCGTCGAACCTTGGTAAATTTCTTACAGGTAATCCACGTAGGTCCAAATAAATGTGTTGACAGCCTGGAGCACAAGATCATGCATTCTGTCCCCACGGTCTGTATCTTCCAGTGGATGGGACAATTCGGATTACAACTTTGTCGCACTTGGAACATTATCCCGAAGAGCAGTTCTTTTTCTGTAAGCGAAATGCTTACTTGCGATGTCATGTCGCTATGTTCCATTTATCTCACCAGTGGATTATATTTCCAGGTACCAGAAACCTCAGCTGATTGGCGTCATTATCCCATAGATAGGGTACCCATTTTGACAAGGTGGTTTACCGTCAGTACTATGCCCTTTTGAAGTTTAGCTATTATGGGCTGTAAAAAGAGATGTTATTAATTTTATTTTTGAACGTTTCGAGCACGCCCAACCGGATATGATTTGCATTTCACTAGCAATGGCGTTGCGCATCGTTCAGGCTGGATTACATGCAGGAACGTAAAAATGGGTTGCGTGCTGGTGCGCTGTAATCTATTGCTGTGTTGATAATAAGGGATCAACTAGTTTTAACGAGGATAAGCGAATATTTGCTAGCGTATGCAGCAGGATTAATGGTATGTTTTATGAGGAGAATTGCCAGTGTGATGCACAGGGCGTTGAATATGTTTCATGGAGTCCCAACCGCCACGTCGCAGCGTTGTAAAGCAGACCTTTGTGGCGTGTTATAGATTGTACGCATTCTAGGCCAAACTCCACCACCTGCTGAAATATTGCCATAAACGTTAATTTAAGCTGTCACTGGCTAGATAGACTTCTGACCGAGTTGTATCGCAGTGGCCCGCAGTCAAGCTGTATCCAGTATCTTCATTTGGCTGATATGGTGCATTAATCAGGATGCGCCGTAGATGGTTAAGCTCACTAAGCTGTTGAAAAGGTTGCACCATCATGGAAATGGAGCTAGAGTCTTTTGCAAGCTGTGTAAAGCAAAAAAATTTGTTTTTCCGTTGGTGTAGCCACATCCAGGCGGTTGTCTCACTAGCAAGGTGGGTTGCAGGCAAGTACACTGTGGAGAAGCATTGCCCTTAATTGTTTTATCCTTTAGAGTAATGAGAACAGAAAAAGCACGACCGACCAAAGCTGACAGAAAACCTGACAAACATGAGGCAAATGTATTACTAAGGTTGCTGCCATGTATAAATGCTGACCATAATGACAGCCTTGATTAACTTGTTTTGTAACGTAACGGTTTTGCGCTTAGCCCCTATACGATTTGAGTAGTAGATAGAAGTGTTGGGTGGCAAACGGAATCCAGTGGTTGGCTATGTACTTCACAATTGATTGTGGTTGAAAACCGGTGGATACAGTTGCGTTGTGACGTGATTTAGATATAATACAGGGGACCATGATAGTCATAGGGCACAGTATAACTATCAAGTACGTAGCTACATGAGAATAGGAAGCTGTGGCCCTGCGTTGCAGTCATTTTAGATTAAAACAGATAAAACTAGGAAGCAACACACAGTTACATCCAGATGCCGGAATTGGTCACTTACCAAGAAACAAACCGAAGGGCATTTAGCTTATGGTTGGGAGATAAAAACGGAAAGTCGGATGTTTGTGAGCTCCAAAGAATCAAAAGCTACATATAAGCCTGTTTGAATGGAATGGAAATGCGCCAGAGGCTGGGTGAGGCCTTGTGGCCTTGCAGTCAAAACAACGTAAAAGGGGTAGGATATTGAGCTGCAATCGCTAAAGTTTACCTTCTGTAACTAAGCTATAAGAACATTTGCACATGGTAAATGATGAAAATATTGATGTTAAGCTGTTGTGGGCACAACGACCTGCAAGCCAAAAGGAACCCTTTTCGGATGAAGTGGAAATGAGCTAGTTGCTAAGAGGTTATTCGAGCCTTACCAGTCACGACAGAGTAAAAGCGTTGAGGCGAGAGGCAGCGACATTTATCGCCCGTACCCAGCTAATGAGGAGGAAAACGGCCGCAAAATATCAAGCATTTAAACGCGAGCTAAAATGCTTGCAGCGTCCGTTTAGGGGAGCACCACTGCATAATAAGCGTAGTGGAAGTCTGCAACGATGTAGTGTAAATGAGCCATAGACTTGGGGTCAAGGCATAGACGAACGAAAGATAATGGCACGGGAGAAGAGAGTTTTAATAGCAGGCAATGGCAATTAAATAAAGCCTTATAGAAATAATGCATACTACTGTTACACCTACTAGGTATTATAGTGGCTGAGGTACATGATGTAGCCAGGCAAAGAAAAATAAGCTCATGGAATTAAATGTGCTCCTAGCAAGCCACCTATATGCGCAAAGCCGCGAGCAGGAACAACGAAACGCCGTAGATAAGAATGGAGTAGAAGTAGTGCCTAACAGATGGTAACGAGGCTATGAGAGAAACCGTATCAGTACACAGAATAGGCCATAAGCTTAAGAAGTTCGGTCACCTGTGAATACCTACATTGTCCTTGAATGCGTCGGCATGCCAGCGAAAGTAAGTTTTATTGGCAGTTCAATGCGAAACATAGTTGGATAAATACGGTGTGGCCACTATCAACCTCCGGATATGCGCATGGACGCATGAAGGCTAAGGCGACTCGCTGCAACTAAAAGGGGGTATCATCAACTTATGGACTACAGATATTAAATCTAAGGTAAAGAGTCACAGTGGCGAGCAATGATAGTTATATGAAGCCAGGTAGTTACTAGTGGAAGCCGACGGTGTCATGGAATAAGCTATAAAGTCAACGAAAGTTGGTGATGAAGCTGGTCTAAAAGAATATAAGCTGGAGTAATAAGGAGTGAGTCCTACAAAGCTCGGGATTTACGTATTAATTCACGGAGTCACAGACGACTAGTTGTAGATAAAGCGTGGCTTTGAATTTTAGGAAACAAATGCTAATGGGTCTACGAGAGTGGCAGTGGACCGAAAAAGCGATTGGAATAAGAATTTGCCTCTGGTGGATACCTACGTTAGCACAAAGAAAATAAACAAACCTTGGGAATTGAGTGATGCAAATAATCCAGAGGAATAAATGCTTTTTGCTAAAGATTGCGTCCCCGCAGACTCTGATTATACCCCGTGAAGCGGCAATGGGTGTCGATGGTAAGCCGAAGTTAAGTTAATGGTGATAGTGTTCATTGTTTCCTTGGCTCAAAGTGACGTTTGCTTAACACCTAGTTAGTACTTGCTACCTGCAGTGTCGCAGAGTAATTCAACATACCATAGTAGGTAAACGATTCAAATGGTGCAAGGTTATAAACTTTGGATAGATAATGATTGACTCAGCAAACCGTCTGTATGCGGAATTGCATGGAGCCTACGACGATTCACTATAGCTTAACGAACCTGTCAAAAGCGAGGCAAACTTAAGGTATGGACGGTGCGTTGTGACTAGCAGTTGCTAGAAATAGTCATTGTATTACGACCACTGGTCGCTAGTGCATACCTGCATTGTCACTGCGTAGGTCAACAAACCATGTACGCTGTGACATTGACAGTTCGGGAATAGATCTTGATAAGATGATCGAGAATAGCGAGAAGGCTAGAGAACGCTAAGCAAGGGGAGACTAGTAATACAGCTAATAAAATATTTGCGACTGAAATCCGGTGGTGCTCCAGACAAGGGGCAATAGGCGAGTCAAGTAATAAAACACTAAACGCTGCGTTGCACAAGTTGCACAAGAAGTGCGAGCTTGTTAGCGAGCGGAAGCAGGGGCACGATAAATATTGGACGGCTAGTCTCAAGGTAGATCCAACACAGAAGAGGTAGTATTATGTATGGTCTAAGCTTTGTTCTTACAGCGCAGCTTTAGCTAGGTTAACTTGTTGTAGGCGGGCTATTTGTTTGGTTCTGGGTAGTATTATAAGGTTTGAGCAAACTTGTCATATGCAATTAGCCACCCTGATTGCCACGCGTAGCTTAATCCTTATATGTACGTACCTGAACAGGTAGTAGTTCGCACGCATATAGCTTGGCGCCACCAGTAGGTTAGGTGCATGTAGCCTAATGTTGCGACTTGTTGCATTTTCAAAAAAGTTCAACTGGTTTCCATTACCTATTCATTCCATCACTTGAAACGATGGGAAGGTGGCTGATAGAGCGCTAGTTTTTGATGGGCTTTTCTATTCCTTTGTATGTGTTTGGGTACGTCTGTGTAGTGTTTCCAGTTTGCGAAAAGGCATCAGTTTTCATGAAGAGTATATATAAGTTAAGAAGCAAGGCTATGGTGTCGGGACCACAAAGTACCAGCGCTGCAGACAAAAGGCCGTCAGGGACTTAGTGCGAAGCTAACTTGCGTAACCCATTGGTCCGAGTGATAGAACGCAGTTAAATAAATAAATAAATTCTCGGCTATTGTCTGTACACTGAAAGTGTTACTGTCAGTTTATGGGCACAATTGAAGCCACTACATCAAACGGTAGTTGATGTTAACGCACGGGTCTCGAGTAACTGAGTGCATGTTATTAGATTATAAAAGGTTGTCCTAATAGTCTGGGAGCCTTAATATGGAGAAGCTGTCTCATTTGGTGCGATGGAATGATTGGATGTAGGCTGCAGTATCAGGTAAGGTATGTTTTGGGGCAAGGATCAAAAAATGAGATTGACCAAATTGTTTTCATGGCCAGGTATACGGCCGGTTATTATAGCCGCTGCGATGAAGATGCCATAGATAAAACCGGGTCCAGCTTGTTGAAATATTTGGTTGGAATGCAGATAAGTTGACATCAGCTGCCTGTACATTTGGCCTTAAAATGGGCTTTGTATCTGGCGGGCATGGTGTGATCAAGCCAGCCGTGTTGTGGCACAGTAAAGGCGCCACCGACTATCTTGTTGTGTGAAGGTATAGATAAGGGTGCTATAAAATGGTTGGTTAGTGTTTTGATACCTAGATTGGGTTAGTAGTAGAATAATTATGCAATCAATTAAGAGGTCGAGAAGTCCCCCGTTTGTCTGGATCTACACTAAGGCTTCTAAGTTACCCAAGGTTAACCGTTCAACTGAAGTTAACAAAAGCTTTACGGACGTAGCTGAGGCAGCCACTTTCACTGTTTTGTTGCCACCCCTGCACAAAAATGGTGTAGTAAGGGATATAAAATGGGCCGTCAGGAGCCGTTTGCTTGTGATTAACACGATTTGTTGGTTGCTGAGAAGTATATAGGGCCTAATAAGGTGCATTTGGTGCACGAGGAATCGAGCGTTGAAAGTATCAGGCTCTATCGTCTGTTGATTTTCCAAGCACCTGGTAAGGAGCTCACGTTAGTAAACAAGACTTCGTGTGTGGCTGCTTTTTAGATTAGTGGGTAACATAGGACTGATAGGTTGAGTGCTTGTAAGTTTAGTGGATATTTGCTAACTGCGCAAAAGCATAAAGTGTGGTGGTGAGCACGTTGTGCAAAAATGCCAGTGGAGGCAGTGCTCTTTATCCGTTTTGCCTTAATACAGAGCAGGTAGTGTTGAGGAGCAGCTTGACGGTTGATTTCCCCTTGGTGACCATGCTGAAACGAGGCAAAGACGACAGGTATATGGTTGTGATAGGTGAACTTGTTCCTAACTAAGGTATTATTAGGAACAAGGTGAAAGTAAACGTTTGAAGATAACGTTGGTTTTTAGTGCTTAAACAGTTTTGAGGTGCATGGTTCTGCCCGATATGGGTTGGTTAAGCTGATACGGGTATTGCCTTCAAGAACTCGGAGAGGAGCTCGGGTACGTTTGAATCCATCTTAGAGCCTCTAGATTAGATTCTCTGTTGGAACCTTAGAGGTGGATTTCGTGGGTGGACCAACTGGTATCTCAAAGGAATCAACTGTCATGGTTGCCTTAAATTGGGGACCGATGTGTTGCGCAGGGGCAAAAATTTGAGCTTGTTAACTTGGGGTGCTAAAGACTAGTGATGCAAGCTGCTTTTGGAAGGGATTTTATTGGGTCGGCAGCGGCTGGAGGATTTGGCAGGGTTGGTAGCCGTGGCCTGGAGGCACCTGTGAGATGTTTAAGTGCCTGTATAGATAACAGCGAGCAAGCTGTTCGGCAGCCTTGTGAGTTTTGACGAGCTGTAGTCCGCCGTATTCCATAAAAGAAAAAGGGATTATTTAGTGACGAGGTTGGCAGTTACCTAATCCTTGGAAAACTTGGAGCGCGCGAGTGATTAATGTATATGCAAGTGTAGAGTTGTATCTCTTTACTTCATGTAGTGTGCTGTATAGAGTACGTTTGTAGTGGGCAACCTGCCAAAGGTTTTGGGTACAATCAGTGAACTAGCGTGCTCCCATTTTACGTGTCGAGTAGAATGGTGAGACGAGGACAGGCAGAAAGGCTGCGTCGTTGGTGGAACCCAACTAACGATGTCCATATCATTGGAGGTTGTAGTTAAGAGGCTCACGCGCTTAAGTCATTTTGATATTAAGGCCATGACGTAAAGCGTATGATCTGTGGCCATAGTGAAGAAGCTTTTAACCTTGCACGAACAATTATGATCGGAGACTGCAGCAAGTACAACGTGCCGGACAGGTGTGCTTGGCTGGACTTAGTTATGCGCTCAAACTATGGAAAACGTAAGGTTGCCGGAATTTCAAACTTGTCCCCGCTATTGTTGGGGTGCGTCGAAGGTTATCGTGTGGATCATTTTTGACCTGTTCCTAGTCTAGCTATGGCGGTTTAGGTAGAGTACTAGAGATTTGTTTATTATTGCGGATTCTTTTTGTGGGCTTCTTTGTATGGCTGGCTAGCTTCCTGCCAGGAACGAAGTCATGTGCAAATACGCTCTCCGTGTTAGCATTTGATACATTTCTGAGTTTTGTGCCTGTTGTTGAAGACCAGGTGAGTGAGGTCACTGCTGCAGCAACCCGCGCACTCAAGTCCTTGTGCAGGGTGCCGCACCGGATCAGGGGGCCAGTAAATCGTAATTCGGGGTAAATCGAAGGGAGAGTTTTCCTTTTACATTTCTCGGTTATTGAGGAAGGTTTTGTCAAAGAGTCGGCCGGCTTGGTTACTGTATTGTTGCTAATGGGTAGACAGCTATTCGGCGTTGAGTCCTTTGAGGAGGATTTTGGCGCCGGCTGTGAGGAATGTATATGTCAACGCAATGTAACTTTTAGGATCGGGTAGCGGTACCTGTAACAGGGTTAGCCCCGGAAGCCGTCTGTACCTTTGAAGCCTTGCTGAACTATACAAAAGTCCGTTGTAGAGGTGTTGCAGCGGGCTTTTTTAGAACGTGTCCAAAGTTCATAAGTCTTACTTCACGCCATTTCGCGGGCAAGCTCCTAGCAAGCTCCTAATTGAAGAACGTTAGGACAAACGGGTAGGGTCGATTTTTATTTTGCTTTTGCAGGCTTTTGCATGCGAAGTTGTGAGGAGCAACGTTATAAAGTTTTGCTAACAGACGGTTTAGCTTGTTTAGTAGAAATCTGTCAGGTAGCTCTAATACCTCATCAAACCATCACCGCATAAACTCGCTTTACCTACCTGGAGATATTTCCTTACTTACGATACAATGGCGTTATGCTTCGTCCATCTACCTAGTATATTACTTGCCTTATAGTATCAGAATTTTTATCTAGTTAGCGACAATATAGCGTGGAAACCTTACTTATCACGACAGTTTGATCTGCCAAAGGCCTTAAGTCTTTCAGCTTGATGTCGACTGTGGCCTGTGCCATCACTTCCCACCAGACTTGTATCCGGAGACCACAGTGAGCCCACTGATCTAATACTACTAGATTAAATAATTGGATATAATTTACGTTTACGTTTAAAACATTACGATACAAACGCTTTATCTCTGCATGGGTTCTCCAAACTTGGAACTGTTGTCCCTCGTGCGCCTGCTTGCAGCACCCATCTAGCCCGCGGGTTATCTGCTCGGCCAACGACAACACATAAAGAATATCCAACATTTATTACTTTTTGGATATAGCTCACTTGCGTAGTGCTGCATCCCACTCTTCATAGCCATAAATACTTCTAGTACATCGGGTTCCAACCGTTACAAGTGTAACTTGGCAACGCATATCGCTCAGCAAACAAAATCTTGCTTGCACCAAGAATGCCATTAGCCGTGCGAAAATTCGGTCTTGAAGTAGGGCTGCCATTGGCTCATTGATATTCAGCCTGTGATAAACGGCAGTGGTTCATGACGTCGTGGGTTGTTGCTTGGCAAGCGTTCCCCCAGTGAAAAGCAACAATGTCCTTTTAACATCCCTGTGACGTAGCGGATGTGACTCGCTACCTAAATAACGTCACTGTTCACCGCTTAACGATAGCAAGGATCTCAAACTCCAAAATGTGGGAGCAAATTTATATGGACAAACTTTAACCTTGCGTCCAACAGCGTTAAGCAAACTTTAATAGGGTTATTACGCTAACAATACAATGAAACTTAACCTACGGAACTATTCGAAACGGCATCAATATTTCCGTAACGGAGACACATAAATTTCAGCACGATTTCAAGCCACGTTGCTACCTGACCAAAAAACAAGGATATTATCTATGTACCATTTCTATACCACAAATCTGTACAAGTTTTCGGGATATGTCTTTTGCCTACGCTTACCCATATTATTTGATACACGTACGGTTATTGTGTTGCTGTGGCTCTGAAAACCACTTGCACATTCATGTAAAATACGACCGGATTTAGGGAAATAGAACTACTAAGTTATTAATTTAATTCAATGTTTACTCAAAGAAGTGAATTATGATTGGCTGTTGCGATAGAAACGCAATAAATAGGCAAAAGTTCATACGAAATTTACTAACTGCGGTGCAGGACCTCCTAGCCGGCGCTTTGTAACCTGCTCTTGAAAGCTTCAGCTTTAAACACCTGGTACAGGATCCACAGTCTCCAAGCAACTTACACATTTATTTCATGCAATAGCAAGACCAGTCGGTACTAATGCTTTGAATCCTATCGTAAGCGAACAGCTGTTGTTATGGTTGCTGAAAATGACTAAGAGCGTATTTTATGCGTAGTGCATAAATAAGAATTACTGCCGATAACCTCATGCGTCCCAGTTCTTGCAAAATATACGCTTCCGCACAATTTCAGGGCGAAACGGCCGTCTGATGCATTTTCGGATAAGTAGTAGATTTATCTGAATTGTCGGCTGAATGCGACGACCAAAAATACTCACAAGATCATTCTACTTATAAGTAATACCAAATCGCCCGTACGGCTTCCATAAATGATATGTCGATTCATAGCTGCCGAACCCGAGAAGCCCTGCCACCGAAAGGCGAACCGCTGTCATCTGCATGGCAGGTGTTTGCATGGCATTGGAGGACGGGTCGGGCTATATCGCAGTTAGCTAACAATCCGTGATGGTTGGCTACCGTCCTCCATGGGGCAGTTGCATAAGCTGCGAGCTAGTTGGCACAAGCCACTAACAGTCATGGGTTCGATCCTCCGTAGAAGACCAAAGCATGCGCACCATTAACGAGCCCCAATAGAGCGAACGGCCTTCTGGTGCTTTTCCGGATAGGTAGTTGACTTAGCTGAATTGTGGGCTGACTGCGACGAAGAAAAATGGTTTTGTGTGCCAAAGATTTTGTGTGCAAATTTCATGGTTTCTTAGGACGCTGTGTTCAAGTTTAGCTGTGTCGTACAACTGCTAGGCATGCCAAAGCCTGTCTCCACGTATTCCAAGGCTGTACGATATTGAATAAGGCCCTTGGATGGATATTTCCAGCTGTGACACTTGCCCTTAACATTTCAAGACACACTAATTATTTAACAATTTGGTCATCTCCTCTTTCTGTAACCATTGGTGTACTCTAATAAAACAGCATGCGTCTTCACACCAGACCCTTATTTCTAATCCATCATCCTAAGCTGACACAGTCAAACGTACCCAAGTCGTTTGACTCGCTTGTCACTGCACAAGTCATGTCCAGGACTATTAATGGTTAGGTCATCAACAATAGTAAACGAAGCTGTGTATTATCATGTTTACAGTTGGAGCCATTGATGCACGTCCAGTACCGTTAGCTTATTAGTATGACATACACATGTGTTCTGAAAAACGTACAGCTGCCATAGACGCACGGAGCCGAAATTCGCGTGATGCATCGAAATGGTTCAAGTTAACCCTAAGTATATCTACTCTCGGTCGCCGATAAATTTGGTTTTTAAGCAAATTAGCAAGTTGTCCAACTTGCTCAAAAATGTTGCGTTTTACCACGGCCACAAACGTTTATGCGTACGCTGCCTCACGCTCGTGACCGCTGTCTTATATTTAGGTATGCGCCAACTTTCCACCAGGCCACCGCGGAAATGATGTTGAATAACCAAGTGCATAATTAACTTAACATATGGTGCATTTTCGCGAGGGTGACTTGCCTATGGAGGGACGATCAAACCGGTGAAACTGGTTTGTATGTTTATGGGTTCCAAGGTTGAATTATTGTAAAGGTACGATGGAGAACTTTTAGTTTTTTAACATATTCAACTATAGTATAGACCTGGTAGTATAGTATGTGCTGATTCTGGTTCGCGGGAAAGTAACAAATGCGTTGGCGGAAGGCAATATCCGGCATGGTTTTGCTGAATTGCAAGATGCGCACAGGTTGCCTGGAAATGCTTAGTGCACATGCTACCGGAGGAAAAAGCATAGGTTGCTAGTTAAGGTATAGAAAACGCATCCTTCTGCGCACGGTTTATAATTGTTTACATTGTGAAAGAGAAGCGCGTTGTTACTAGATAGCCTGTAGATTTAGTGCCTTAGACTGTCTAAAAGCACCAACTTCTTAAAAGAAAACAAAAATGTTCATGCCTCCATCAGGTACGCTGGTTGCAAAACTTCAATTGTGAAGATATCGGTTACCTAGATAGTGAAAACAATCACGATCAGCGAAAAGATAATTAGCCGGATAGTTAAAATGTGATAGTAGCAACATACTCTTTCAGCCAAATCCAAATGAACGAACCGTGTGAAACACGGAAATAAGAAACAGAACCATTGCGTACTACCAGCTGGCCAGTGCATATATGCTAGCAATTGCATAGAAACTCGCGGACAAACGAGCAGCAGATAGAATGAGTCCAGAAAAACAGCAACACAGAAAAGTATTAGTGGTGCGAAAGCAAACAGACTGTTATGGGAGGGAAAGGAGTACAAAAGGTTTAAAAACTGCACTATGTACGGTTGTTACGCTAAGCGTAAGGTATAGTGATTACAGAGTTATGTTGTGGCTACGCTGGATAATGAAGATACTAATAGGGAATAAAGGATGGTTAACAAAACGCGGAACTGCAGAAGGTGACTAACAAATAACGCAAAATACAGAGGTCAGGTGGCCTCTCAATGCTAATCATTCGTACCAGTCACACATAGAAAAGAAAGCATGGAAGGCAGCAACCTCTTTGACTGCAAAAGGACAATACTAAGAAACCTGGGTTGAAAGAGGCTCAAGCACATTGTGCAGAAATAAGAACGATTGTGTGCCGGGTGGTAGTGAGTACTACGGCATCACAATCCAGGTGAAAGCCTGGTAGAGTTGTACGGATAAGAAGTAGAGGCTAGGTGAACTATCAAGGCCAAGCAGTAATATAAGCCAAACAAAGGAATAAAAAACCCGCAGTCGATAAAGTTTAGGATTAGTAATCAGATGACGATAGGAATATAAGAGCGGGAGTGCATAAAGCCTGTAGAGCAAAAATGGGAAGGCGGTGGTTTAAAGTGCTTTTATCCCTACGGCGTCAACATCAAAGGCAGCTAGTGAGGATGAAATGGTAAAGCGACAGATGCTGGACGGCGCCCCGTATCTAAGCCGTGTACCGAAGTCAAACATTGGAATGAAAAAGCCAAGTAGACAGAAACGGTAAGTTTGGAAATTGATGATGAGAAGAAAATAAGGTCAAAAATGCATCCAGCCTGAGGTGAAACTATAAAACACTAAGCTGGAATAACGTTGAGCTCTACAGCATCACAAGCTAGATAAAAGCCTGCCAGAGGGAATCGGTGATGATCCAGTGGCAAGGTAGGGGCTCACCTTTAAGCTGCAGTACTCAAATCATACAGAGAGGAAAGGTGCATACAGCCAACAAAGTTCAGTATCCGGTAACAGGTAAGGATGGGGATATAGGGTCAAAAGTGTATCTGGCGTGTGTTAAGAAAGGAAACTTTCGGTAAATCGGATGGTTGTGTGAACTGCGGCAGCACAGGCTTAATGAAAGCTTGTTGGAGGGTGATCGGGATGAGCCTGAGCAAAGGTGGCAACTCAAGACTAAGCAGTCGCGCCAGAGGCAAAATATAAAGGAAAAAACCAATCAGGCAGCGAAGTTCAGAATCCGGATGTGATTCAGCGCAACGACTCGCCTCTAAGTAAATGCACTGCCACATGGTTACGCAGCTAATCGCAAACCTAATGGACGTCACCCATCCCTTCTCCCACTATCCACCCAACGAAGCCGTTGCAGTGGCATATATCAAAAGTCGGAAAAGGACGATACACATGCACTCCCTCCCACCTGTATGAACGCACAGTTTCAATGCTCATGGCTAACGCAATGTTTTTATACGTTCCTAGATATTTAGTTGTCCGTTTATAATGAGCATACCCATATAGACGTGTCTCGCATCTACCAAGAGTAAAGAATTTATTTATCTATACCACTCGGAATCTAGGATAGAAGAAGCAGCAAACATGTAATGGTGAGATAAAAGCGTGGTGAGTCAGTTGGCCGTGATAAATACGGCACAACCAGCCAGATGGCAGCTTACTAGAAATAGCTGAAACGGGGGCTATTTTGCTTCTTGAGGCTAGGCGGTCGTACTGGAGTCCAACGGAGGATCACCATTTCATTAAACAAAGGTAAACAGAGGATAAAGACGGTCACCGCTTTCTCATGGATGCGCCGCATGGTGACTATTAGTTTAAGGTACGTGCTCGCAAGTTTGTGTGTAAAAGCAAAGAAGAATGCTGACGTACTCTCCGATGGACACTACCACTATGAAGTAAGCTATTCTATGTCCTGGGTTCACGTTCTCTAGAGTTTCGGATTAAAATAAAAACTGTTAGTGTGTCTTGTTTCTGGACAGCCCATAATAACGTGCATGTTCCCAGCAAGGTTTCCGCGTTGTTTGAAAAACCACTAGGCATGTTATAAGCTTAAATTTAGCAGCCCAAGAAAGTAGGACATATTAAAAGATTGCTCGTGTAGTTGACCAATAAATGCAAGCTGGGAACCAAACTTACTGTTTTAGGTGCTTGTCTTCGATGCTAAACCGGATAAGAAAGCCTTTGGGAAGCTTGGCGGTTCATAGATATCATGGGTTCAGAAGTGTCTAGCACAGGGGATCGCCTCACTTGTGCCATTCACTTTGGATGGTGCCTCGGTCGCGGCGACATGCTATACTGGCAGGCTGCACTTTCGTTTATTTCGTTAGAGCTGATAGCTACGAGGCTGCGGTGGTCTATGTTCTCTGGTGCTGTATTCAGCATGAGCGTAGATCGTTTACGACCGGCGTCATCTACAGGACGTCATTGGGTTCCAGCACTAGCCCGTTTGAATCGATTAGGATCCAAGGCGCAGGAAAATATGGTTTTATCTGTGGGAGTTTAGTGCCTTTTATATGAAGTAGGACTTAGATTTTAGCAACCGCCCAGCAGCTTTCTATGGCGCAATCTTAAGCAAACTGCTCCCAATCCCAATCCGTTTAATCCTGTCACCGTGATGAGCCGCATTATGGTAGATCAGACGCCGCACTTTTTCTGCAGCTTGCTTTCCTTATCTCGGTACGTTCTCCAGTCCGCTAATAGAAGTGCTAACTGTAGTTTTACATCCAGTTAAACGCTGTGCTTCACCGTCTGTAGCCTAATGTGGATTTGTCTGCGTTGCTGGCGTGCTGCAGCAGTTCGTATAAACTTAACCGCAAGCCTTATCGATTTGGATTATCCCGAACACATCAAATACGGTGAGGTGTGAAACATTATAAACTAAAGCTGTTGTCGCTGTTTAACCAGGTCGTCCTCACAAATAACTAAATAAATAAATACATTTCTAGACTGGCTAGATGCTACGCCCGTAAGGAATCAGATTAATGTTTACATAAATCCTACGCTCTTGCATGGGAGTAGCCAAAGTGTGAGTACATGATTTGTGTTGGCAAGTACGACTGCGTTGACTTTGTTAGGTGTACAGCTAATGGGATTGGAAGCGCCCACCTTGAAATTCTTCTGGTACTTTCACGCGATATTAAGCTCCTTGCTTTCGTTTGTTGTAAAAGTTGCGCGTAGCCGTAGTTGTGCAGGTATTTGTGGAAACAGGAGCCAATTCACCACAACTTTACTATAAATTTTTGGACTATTTGAGCCTGCTCAGTTGTCAAGTGTATTGGTGCGCACATGGAAATAAATAAGAGCGACGGAAATATAAGGCACATAAAAATTTTATAGATAATTTTTAGAAAATGCAACTAAAAATGGTACGTTTTTGTTAAGCGCCATACTAAGGCTGCTTACTTCACTAGAAAAATACAAAGTAACAGAAACTATCTCCAGAATTATTTTCGCTAAATTTAATCTCTGGCGCCAGAGTAACTCAGTGAACGAAAGAAAAACATTTGTTGTCTAGAATATTGCGAAGTAGTAAAAAATGAGCTTTTCAACACATGTTTTCACCGCGGATTACAATACATGTAAAAGCCATGCAATACGTACAGTAGTTCACACTATATTTACAATTGAAAGGCGGTCTACGAATAAAGCCACTAGTTTTCGCCAAACTTATCTTTCTGCTTTGCAAGCATATTGCTCTAAAAGTAGACTTATCAGTGAGCATCCATCTAGAGTTGATCAAAAGAATGTATCCTTTATGAGCAGCGCGTGCACAAGTTTACTAGTCTTACGCACTGGGAGATAGTTTACCTGCGGCACAAAATAATCAAATGTGCGTGAACCTCAAAGCGCAAGTTGCAATGTTTATACAAAAGATGACCCGCTGCTCCGTCCTGAATGAAATCCCAGACGCATTTCACCCAACTTAGTCATGGTATTAGAACCGGCAGCGTCATCCCTTCTTAAGTTTCTATAAGCATGCAGCTTTGTTTCATGACTACGGCGGTACAACCACGCTTCTGGCCCAGGAGAAATAGTTAATATGTTTAGCAAACACAGTACCCTGTTAACATTATGCTCTCTGCCCATCATGTTAAACCACGTAAAGGTTTAGTAACCTTAGCTTGGCATATCTTTGTAATTTAAATCTGTTTGCTTTACCTGGTCCTGCTGGCCCACAACCACTGATTCTGAAACCAGTGGCTAAACACAATTTTGCACCTGCGTCGTTCCATAGAAATTTGGAAGTCTTCAGAATGGCTGGATGGTAAGCATTTTCATGCCCATATTGAAAGGGGGAAAACAGTATTCCAGCTAGCTGTCACTTTTGCGCGGCATGGTTTTCAAAAAGCTGGCTTATACTCCACAACCTTGCTTGTGGTTATCATCATCATCATCACACACGTTAGCTAGAGGTGCGGAACACCTCAGCTACTGTGTCGCAATACAGAGAAAAAAAGGAGAAAAAATGCAACTGGTGCAAGCTGGCTGAGCTACCGGTAACGGATGGGCATCGTTCCGCTAAGCTACCAGCCGGCTGCTGTGCACCAAAAAAATTACTATGCAAAATTATATAAGGCTTAATAATGAGATCGTGGTTGTAAGGGGAGGCTAAGAGGGATGGGGTGGGACAAAGAAATTCACAGCACGAACGCCACTGAGGTCGATTCCTAGTCATATTAGCAAGCGTGTCCAACCAAACGTGTTCATCCTCTTTCGGACCCCAACCTGGGAGCCGAGACGCTCCAACCAAGGCCAGCTCAAAAGTGAGTGCCTTCATTCCCCTGGACCAAGTCATCGCTTGGCCACCCCTCCTCCTCTTTCATCCACACCCCCGGCGCGCAAACAACACACGTCGAGGAAGTCGGTGGGCTAGCATGCGGAACACGTGGCCGAGCCATCGGAGCCTGATGCGTGAAATAACGGTGCTGAGCGGTTCAGTTCCTTTTCCTGTGCCCTAAACAAGGCGTCGAACACGCTCGTTGCTCACGCGGTGTTCCCACCAGGTGTGAGCTAAATTACGAAGGCACCGGTGGTCGAACATAACTAGCCTCTTCAGGTCCACTGCTTTAAGCGGCCAGGTATCACAACCGTACAGTGAAGTCAAACGTATCGCTGCATTGTACACTCTAACCTTGAGGGCAAGAGTGATGTCGCGCCGACGCCATAAGTGGCGAAGGTTAGCAAAAGCACTTCGAGATTTTGTTATACGGTTCGTGATCTCATCTTCAAGCCCACGTGCGCTGATACAACTTCCCAGGTAGTTGAATTTTTGAACGACTTCTAGCTGATCCTCACCAACGGTCAGGGTAGGAGGCGGTCCAGATCAATCTTGGAGAATCGCTTTGTCCTTCGAGGGCGCGAAGCAAAGCCCGAAGTGACGGACAGATAGTGCTAATCGGTCCAGTGCCGCTTGGCACGTTTGTGAGCTGTCACAGATCAGGGCAATCTCATCAGCATACTCTAAGTCAAGAAGTCGTTCTCCTTTGAGTAGCTCTACATCTTCTAAGCCGTGTCTTGTGAACGCGATTTCCATGACTTCGTCAACAGCGAAGTTGAAGAGGAAAGGTGTCAGCGGGCATCCTTGTCTCACGCCGCTGGAGATATTAAAGGGCGACGACAACTTGCCGTAAGCCCTCACTCTGCCCGAGCTACGAGCATATACTGCTCGGATAATATGCACATATTTCTCAGGTACACCTTTCCTGAGTAGACAGTCCCAAAGTGCATGTCTATCCATCGAATCGAATGCACCTTTGATATCGGGGAACACGACAACGGTGGGCCGCCAATATATGTGACGGTGCTCCAACAAATGACGCAAGGTGAAGATGTGGTCAATGCAGCTACGACTTCGACGAAATCCAGCTTGCTCTTTACAAATCTGGCTTTCATGAGTGCCGGTCAGTCTGTGAAGGATGACACAGGCAAGCAATTTGGAGGCGAAGGTAATCAGACTAATTCCTCTATGGCTGCCGCATTCCGAGCGTGAGCCTCCTATGAAAATTGGGAGTATGATGGAGCGGCTCCAGTCGGTTGGGACAGTCTCCTTCTCCTACAGTTTCACTAGTAACTAGTGTAAATCATCCACAAGAGCAGGTCCTCCGAATTTGAAGAAAGCTGGAGGAAGCTCATCCGGTCCCGCGGCTTTATATAACTTCAGCAGTTTGATCTCACGTTCGACTTCTGAGCGAGAGGGTGGATCCAAAGGAACAGCCCACGGAGCAGGGCGATCAATGGTTGGCAAGAAATCTAACAATTCCGACCGATTAAATTGCCTTTCCAAGTGCTCAGCCCAACGCTCCAAGCGTTTTGAAAGTTGTGGAGGGCCTGTTCACTCTCGTCACGTATAGTTTCACTAACACCAGGTCTCCTGCTGCCCGTTTCTCGTATCAGACGGAATAACTCAAGATGGTTACCAAAGGCAGCGGCCATTTCCATCTCTGTTGCACGACGGGACCACCAGGATTCGCGGTCTCTCTTCAGGCTAGCACGGAGTTTCGCCCGAAGCTCTTTGCGAGTTTCATTGTGTTCGCTTCCAGCCGGAATATGTCGGCGAGCATCTATAAGTTCCATAGTCTTTGAAGAGACCCAATGTCCATGTTGGCGATTAGACACACCACATGAGGATTTTCCTGCTGCTAGTAAGGCCTGTTGAATATGAGACCAGGGAGCTTCAATTGCATCTAGTGAGCGTTTATTCAACTCGGATGAGAGCGTAATTGGATAGGCATTCAGCACAGTTGGCTTCGCCAGTCTGCCGGTGTCAATGCCCTCACAACATCGTCGCGGGCGTCCGCCAAAGCGCATCCGCAGGTCAGCACATGCAAGTGCATGATCGGTGTAGACACCTATGCTCCAAATCGAGCGACAGTTCTAGACGCCGCCTCTCCATCGGTAACTTATCGCAATGTGGTCGATTTGCGTCCATAGCTGGTTCGAGGCTGGTGGGCGCCAAGCAACCCTCCGGCGGGTGCTGTGTCGGAAATTAGTGCTCGCAAGAAATAAGCGAGCATCCTCACACAAATGAAGTAACCGCTCACCGTTATCATTACGGGAGCCTATACCATGTTGGCCGCCCAGATGCAGCTCATCTGTGGATAATATTCCAACTTGAGCTTTCAGATCCCCGGCCAACACTACAGTGTCCGAGCTTCTTCTGTGGCGAAGGAGCTCGTTCAGTTGACGATAGAAGTCGCTTTTACCGAGTCATCGCTACAGTTTGTCGGTGCATAGGCAGCGATAACGAATAGACACCTATTAGTCCTGCGCGACTTCGAAGTTTTGAACGAGCCAGCCAATCGTACCGCACACATCGGGCTACTGATTGGAATTCAATCAACCAGAGCAGCTTCAGCCCGGGGACTCAGGGCAATACCAACACCGGCTTGGCCGGTGCTCGAAGCGACATCGTCACCGAATAGGCGCAATGAGAAAGTGCTGCTAGTGTCACCTGCAGGAGATGGCAGAGTGAGCACAGAGCTCGAGTCTTGCAGGCGGGTCTCTGATAAGCAGCAGATATCGATCCAGAGGGTCTATAATGTTCGGGCAAGTGCTGCCTGTTGACCGATCTAAAGCAATGTGTGAACATTGAGGCATGCCAGTCTGAAGGAGGGCTCCAAATGGAAGCCAATGAAGTGGAATGGACCGCTTGCTTGGACCTGGGCCCGCTGACAGTGCAGGAATGACGCTCTGCGTTCACCTGTGAGTTGAAGCTAAAATACAAGCCACTAGTGAAGCAAGTGGGGAAAGGCCGAGAATTGGGGTTGAAAACAGGGGAGATAAAAGTGAAGCTGAAACGAGACGATAAGGGTGAAAAAGCGCAAGAGAGGGAATAAGAAGACGCGAATGCTTGAGCAGTAGCATCCAAACCCCTATCCACCCTGCTCGATGCAGAAGATAGGGCACCGTTGATTATCCTATGCGGTGGCCAGAGCATCAGAAATTTGTTTGAGGAAAGATTCATTGTATTGCGTGAGCAGGATACTTTCAGGTTGCCCAGGCCTAGACAGGAGAACGATTATGGTTCTCAACCAAAGCCTTTGGTTCAAAAAGCCAGTCCGCAAGGCAGCGGGTTTGGCATTGTGCTACAAGGAATCCGATTTAAGGAATAAGGAGCCACCCTCATTCCAACCCTCAACCTGGAGGACCAGGAGGCTGAGTTTGTCTGGCTTCTAACCATTGACCAATCTGGTATGAGTGGATCTGGAGGTGCTAAAACACCATCCAGCATAGCTCAATGGATCACTGAGGCACACAAACCATCACAACACGGTAAGGTCCAGCCTCATTGCGATGGTGCTTGTGATTACGAAAAAGTGGATCAAATTATTAGGTAAAAGTCTGTCCTGGAATTTAGCGCTTGTTATCTGCAGCAAGTCACCACAGTGCGCCGCTTCATCGACTGGTTTTAGACTCGACGACTCTAGCAATCGGTCTCTCCATGCAAGTCAAACGGAACCAATACTCAAGTACAGCCCTGTCTCAAGGAACCTCCTACGCTCCGATTTCTTCAAAAGCTGTATTAACCAACTGCCGTCCCTGTTGCAGTGGGATTGCGCAAAGTGACTAGGTGCCTTAATTAATGAATGGTTGTATCAAGCGCAGGAGATGTCGCTTGATTACAAAAACGACTTAAGGAAATAAATCAGGACCTACAAGTTATTACGGCCAGTACCCGAGACCATTTTAACTATCTCAAGCATAGTTCAACCAAAAAGGTTGCAGGTTGTTCACTGCGCATGGAATGCTGGTAGGTCCCTCAGTGCGTACAGCTTCGTAGTTATGGGCTGTATATTACATCTGAGTAGGGTAGTGGAGTATGGTGTTCCAGCGCATATAAAGGTCCACAAGCTCAGAAAAACGTTGATGGTGATTACCGGTTGGGAGCATGGTCTTACATGTTTCAGTAGGTTACAGAAATACGTTAGGGTAAGCCAAGGTTCTTTGACCTTTATGGTAATCAAGGTTTGCGATTCTTAAATTTCACTCCTACAATGACCTCTTACTTCCACGTAAAAGTTGTCGAACTACGGTTAGCGCCAGCAGACCCCGTCTTGAAACTCCGACAGGACAAAATATTTACGTCCCGCATTGATGGTAAGGGTTCTTACGAATGCACTGGTGCGGACCACCAGCAGATACGTTTTAGCCACCTGGGCCTCCGCACATCTAACTTAGATGCCTCGGACGGTACGAAGCTAGCAGCGACCAACGCGGCAATGTTACTAGCCTGCCTTTAAGAAAAACGGCTGAAGGCCAACTACGAAAACCAAAGACGTCGCAATTTTGACAATCGCAACTAGGCCGGCAAGTGGCAAGCCGACACACTCGCCCGCCCTCATGAGCACAAATAATTAAGCGAGTAGACACGCTAATCTGGATCATCTAGATATAGCCACATAGTTGTCGCAACTTGTAAACAACGCCAGCTGAAGGCACTTAGACTGTACAATTGAGCACAAGAAAATTAACTGCACTCTAACTTCTAAGCTGCGTCGACGAGGTCAGGGGCCTTGAAGCGAACAAAGGATGCATGCTCAGCTCCAATATGCCCAACCACTATGGCCATATACTTTACACCCACGCTGTAAACGAGCAAAGCGGATGACCTACTGTATTCAGATTCTAGGTCAAAGAATGTAGTGTTTAGCCTAATTGTTTTCAACTTATCTACGGATGTTTCGTTGAGAAGGTACAAGCAAGCAACCACTGACGTTACTGGGTATTCAACTAACTAGGTAAGTGTTGAGCGGTTGCATGAACGAGACAATAACTTAGTAACCTAAATCAAACTGATAGTTAAGAAAGAAGGACTTGCGCGCCTTTGTGGTAAATTGAAAAGATATAGGCAAAAGAACTATCCCGTGGTTTGCCTTTTTAGCCACTGACGTTAAACAGTTGTACCGGCCTACCAAGCCTTGAAACGACCAATATTAATTGCAAACATAAAGAGCCTGAAACCTCTCCCATCGGGGAGATGCTCATAGACCCGAAACAGTTGTCGTGTCTGAAACATTAATGCTTAGAGCCAAAAGGCCCTACGCACGAAACACGTCAAAATCTCGTCCAAAACGCTAGACAACACTCACCTATCAAGAAAGCGGAACTTTGGCACCATTTTGATCGGGATGCAGAGTGGAATTGTCGTTTTATAGCACCCTGGCTTGTAACGTCCTTGAAACTACATCTGTGGGGCCCTATAAGCAAGCAACCTTTGCCGTCGGTGGTTTTGCAGCCAATTCCGTGAAGGTTGCAACGCCTAAAAATCAACTAATAAATTCTCAGCTCGGAGCATAAATGGGTTAAGGATGCAGCAGAGTTGAGCAATGTTGTTAAAATTGAGTGCAACCACGCAATTCTATCATGATTCCTTAATTGTATATCAAACCGCCAAAGCGCGCGGTACAGAACGCCGCTCTAGTTAACAAGGAGACCAGTAACTATGCTGGGCCAGCGAGGTACCTGTGGCCGACACGGCATCTGATACTGCTCAGTGCGCCCCCACTATCGCGCCACAATTTCAAACTTAGATTCACCTAGAACATTCTGTAAAGAACAGCTACCGGCCCACCTGATTTAGTTCTTTCTACCTGCAAGAAGCAAGGGTTTATAACAGGTGGGTATATAAGCCGAAACAACTATACGACTATACCCAAATTACCACTAGGGGTAGGCTACTTGTACGCCTACTGACCAAGTTCTTTCCGCTCTAACAGATAGATCAGTAGCCTCTAGTGAAATTTTGCGTCTGCAGTAAAACTAGATGATGTCTTGTTTTCCCAAGTATCCTCATAACACCAAATTTCTTATGCCCCCCACAGGTACCCCCAAGCAATGGCAAACAGCCACGCGTAAATGTCCTACAGACGCCACCTCATTACTTACCACTTTCCGCAATGGCTTGCATTACCAGTTTAACTTGCAATATGTGTATCAGCACAACAGTTTATTCTGCGATACACAACGTCCGCCGATTCAACGCAACGACGGCTTTCTTTTTCCAGAAACAGTTTATTTTGCTTCTACGAACGCAACTTTTACGCCTCTAACCCACAACCAAACCTAAAACTCACCAGTACATACAAACGGGTTTACTCTCAAAACCCTACAAGTATTTGAATGCGGTACAGATGCCAAAGCAGCCAACCTGCATCCGGCAAATCTATGCCCCCGGACCGCCCAGTCACCGCAAGCCATCGGTATCTTTTCTAGCAGCCCCGTTCGACTTATTCCTCTTATCACCAATAACCTCTCACGACCATGAACCTGGTCATTGCGCCCCGTTTAGCCAAGTTACCATGATGCCCTACTCTACCGAAGTGATCCGCAACCCGACCTAGTGTACAGCAGCTCACAGTAATATTTTTCCAACCCACTTCAGCCTTACTACTGAGATCAAGCCCTCTGAGACGGTAGCAGCCGTACCTACGCAAACTATTAAGTTTACCTGCGTTACCAATAATGTGGCAAATGATCCAACTTGCAAGAAAACATGCACCCTAGTTCTCACAACCGCCATGTCTAGCACAGATACGACGCAGCTTAACAGCCCTTCCTCTTCTTATCCGCCCCATAGGCAGTGCTCTTCAATGAAAAGTAGCATGACACTAATACTTTGAGGCACAACTGCGAATCCCGGGGCTATAACTCCTACAGCAATGGAGGTGCCGTCCACTGTGATGGAAGGTACATTATACACGTAAGGGAAAACATCGGGGCCGCACTATTGCAAGAATACTTGGTCAGATCTCTTAAAGACTAGGTTTGGATTTAGACTAGGAAAGGACAGCCGGATCTCTTAATTTAATGGTTGTATAACTCTCCACACAACCGAAACCGGTACACATTGTCTTGTTGAACTTTTCACAGAAGTGTCACTATCGTCTAATCCCTAGAAGCTAAATAATGATGCCTTTAACATGCTAAACTAGCAGGGCAAAGGCAACCTGCACCACAAAAATACCATGCTTTGGTGGAGTTCATGCGTGCATTTAGGTGGAAACATAAAATGCATACATATACTGTGCAATAAAACACCGTGGATTAACTTACAAATGGAGTTGCATGCACATCTGCTTGGGTACATGCGAATCATCCTGGAATATGAAAATATCATAGGCAACCTGTCTTTCTAACATCATGCTTCTCTTCTACTTGCTTGACACGTGTAAGCCATTCGGTTTTCCAAATGCATTGATTGGACAAACATTGTAGTACTGCTGAAGTACACAAAATTGGCTAATTTTCTGTCAGCAACAAATGCTGTCCGCTTCCATTATACTCTTTATGCTCTCAAATATTGTTTAGATATATTGGGCCTACAATAAGCAAAGGCCATATGGCCATCAAAGAATACAACCTAACCTCGCAAGCTGCATGTCGAAAGACTGTTTAAAAGCTAACATAAAAATAAAAAATATTTTTTTCTTACACGCATCGACCAAATCCTTGCCTAGCAGAGAAATACACTAGCTGTTGCCGACCTATTATATGAATAAATGCAAAAAACCTAGTAAGCAAACTAAATACCAAATATCTGGTAAGGCGCCTAGGTAAACGCAGTACCATAAATTAAATGAAACATGGTTCTAGTTAATATAGCCGACATTCACCCGGCTGAATTATGCGCGGTTTTCAATAGTCAATTCTGCTAAACTGATATCTAATCTACCTATACCTAGACAAAAAATTTTCAAGGAAACACCGTTAATTATACCTGCAGTAATTGTTGACGAATATAGATAATTGGAAAAAGGACAAGTTTAAAAAATTTAATGCCTATTATAATAGCATAATATCGGCTTCGCTAATACAAGGTATATCATTACAATTAATACCACGGAGAAAACCAGATCAACAAGCGGAAAAGCTAACAAGCACAGAGAGGATGGACCGCATCAAGCAAACACACCAAAGAATATGGGAATAAAACTAAAATATGTTGTACAAATAGGATAAACAATTACAAAAATCATCCGGCCAATGAGATCAAATAATGACACTGGCCATGGTTTCATTATTGAAAGGGTCAAACGAGGCGTACTGACGTGGGAGAACTAGAAGTCATGGCAGCTGTAACGCCGGTGCAAGTATCTTTTAGCAACAAGCTGGAATTATAGAGCTGCATACCGGTTGCCATTGCCGCCCCTAAGGGCAGACGTCGGAAGACTTGCATGTGCCGTCTTGGGATGCTGCTGATAGGCCGCAAGATGCCGCGCACAATAACTAGAGGCGTTGTATCGACCAACTGGCGCAGCACCGCGATGCCTGTTCTATTTATGGCACTAGCGTACAGCCGCGCTTTGCAATATTGTCGGACTTACGCAGCCCGTCGCTTGGTTGTCTTTTCAACATAGTTAGTACGACACGAGTAAGAATAATGGTACACACAGAAGGAAATATTCAACATTGTATCCTGTCCTTGAGACGTTGGCTCATGACTAGCGTAAAAGTAAAGCTGACGCGGAGACTAGCTGTTGCCTAGATTCTTGTGGTTGTCTCGCAGTGCCTTACGGTAGTTTGTTCTGCTATCACAACACCCTTGAAAGGCTGGGTACGTAGATTTAACGCTTTTGAGCCGCGATTGGTTGGATGTGAGGTACTCGTGGCCACATATGCCTCCGGATGAATTTGTCCGAATAACCATTTTGTTTGAGAACGCTTCGAATAAAACACAACTCATCCGACAGTGTCTTCCGCGCATATTTTCCTCGCTCTTTTCGTTAGACAACGGACCCGGTTTCGCGTTGGGCACGCTGCAAGGAACCTGATGAAACGGGTATACTTGCCGCTCTAAATAGTTTACCAGTGTACCCTCCCTTGTACTCTCCCGTCTACGTCCTGGTGATGTAGATATCCAAGGATGACAAGCAGTGGCTACTTTCAGGTTATATAGTGAACGCTGTGTTTTTGTGCGCAGTGTTGAGGTGGGCTAGCAGCTCATTGATTCATACCAGACTGTTTGCAATACAAAATATGCTCTCAACGTCTTGACCATAGTAAGTCAAGCGGTTGACACAATCGTTTAACTGAGTGTTCTCCAACCTACTCATGAAGACCTCGGCGAGTAGCCTTCCTTATGGTGAACCCATAGCCACCCGTCTACTTTTCTACAGAACTTCACATTGAACTCGCACTGTAGGTTCTTAGTGCACGCCAGTATACTTTGCCTTAAAAGGGATACCGAGGTTGCGGCTGTGCAATGGGATAAACTCGTGGAGCTAGTAAATGGTCTCTTCTGTCGGGACGTTGGTAAAATGTGACGCCACATCTAGCATGCAAAGCTTTTGTCCAGCTAGATCGCGTTATTGCACCCAGTCGAGAAACTCAAACATGTCTTTTCTGAACAGCTCGAGGCGTTAGACAAGCCATATGCAGTCAAATGATAGGAAGAGTTGTACATGTCCGATATCGGCCTTAACACTATCACTTGCTTGTGGGGCTAAGCCAAGCTCTAAAGTCTCGGAATTGCTGTTTCACTATACCCGACGTATCTATATGTGTCGGAGTCGCTGTAGTCATCTTGTTTCAAACGCTACAAGTCTCGTCATGGTCCGCTCAAGTGCCGGCGTCTTATCTTTTCCGTTTTGCACTTTCCGAAATCTGGATGCGCCTCCTGGGGTAATGCTTAGCTTAACAATCTAATGCGCTTCATAAATACGATTCGGGCTTTTCCTCCGGTCTAGGTAAGAAACGGTTCACGTCATTCTTACGTTCCTTCGAGCAGCTAAATGCCTTTGCTTTAAAATGTAGTTGATGGTCGGATAGTACCGCAGTTACTGGTAGCGTGTTTTTCCAATGTGGATTCGTACCGTTCAGCTGTTGAGGTTGCGGATGCTGTTAAGGTAGCAGCTTGAGAATAGAGGTTTTGAATTGAAATTTTAAGTCTAACCGACGTATGTTGGCTCGGGATAACAAAACGTCGGGCCTGGTGAGGTGACTATTAAGTGTGCTCCAGCTAATTTCGAATAGAATTTGGAGTCAGGTGGAAATGATTGTTTTGGCTTTCTGCAACTATCCATCGCCGCAATGAAGCTACCTGTACTCGCACTTTAATTGCCGTATTGCGCCGGTTGCAGGTTTTACACTGTTTGTATTCCTTATCTTTTAATTCACGCGGTGCGTCGAAGTATATACACAGGTTATCTAAAGCGTATTATTTCGAGAAACAACCGTGTTTCGCTGGTTCATCCTGTGTCATCCAAAAGCATTGCCTGGTTTCTTAGATCCGTGACATTTGTGGTTTGTCCAAACGTGCTTTGATATTCAAAACGTAAAACGAACCGATCCAATAGCTGCACTATTGTTTTCGCTACGCTGTCTTTTATTGTAACTAACGTCTTGAATGAACTTTCTCAACACCGAGAGATTGCTGGACGACTTCAAACAAGAAAATAATCCCTAAAAGGACATCAGGAGCTCCACACTGGTTCTACGCTGATGTCAGATAGACAGCAACAAGCGCGTTGCTGTTGCATTGGTTGACTCAAATCACTAAGCAAAATGCGAAAGACCCCAGAAGTAACTAACATATACTTAGGAGTCACATGCAAGCGCTCTGATTTCGCCTACTAGGGACAACGTAGGCAATCGCTGCTTTGCTTCAAAACCACAAACCAAATGCTCAAGCAGTTGCTGTAGACTATAAAGCTTCCATTGCTGAAAATATTGTATCCCCTTCGGCGCACCGAGTTAGTCCAACGACAAGAAGTACAAAGATTGAATCCTTCGTTAAGCAAAATATGACACATAAAATCGTAGAAATAGCTTTATTACGGCACTTGATTACTAAGCAAATAGAAAACTGATTTTGACCTGAATCTGTTAAATGACAACCACTGTTTTGCTTTGCAACTATATAGAACACACAAAGCAGTCCTCTCACCAGGCCCGACGTTTTGTTATCCCGAGCCAATATACAACAGTTAGACTTAAATTTCAATTCAAATCCTCTATTCTCAAGCTGCTACCTTAACAGCATCCGCAACCTCAACAGCTGAACGGTACGAATCCACATTGGAAAAACACGCTACCAGTAACTGCGGTACTATCCGACCATCAACTACATTTTAAAGCAAAGGCATTTAGCTGCTCGAAGGAACGTAAGAATGACGTGAACCGTTTCTTACCTAGACCGGAGGAAAAGCCCGAATTGTATTTATGAAGCGCATTAGATTGTTAAGCTAAGCATTACCCCAGGAGGCGCATCCAGATTTCGAAAAGTGCAAAACGGAAAAGCTAAGACGCCGGCACTTGAGCAGACCATGACAAGACTGGTAGCGTTTGAAACAAGATGACTGCAGCGACTCCGACACATATAGATACGTCGGGTATAGTGAAACAGCAATTCCGAGACTTTAGAGCTTGGCTTAGCCCCACAAGCAAGTGATAGTGTTAAGGCCGATATCGGACATGTACAACTCTTCCTATCATTTGACTGCATATGGCTTGTCTAACGCCTCGAGCTGTTCAGAAAAGACATGTTTGAGTTTCTCGACTGGGTGCAATAACGCGATCTAGCTGGACAAAAGATTTGCATGCTAGATGTGGCGTCACATTTTACCAACGTCCCGACAGAAGAGACCATTTACTAGCTCTACGAGTTTATCCAATTGCACAGCCGCAACCTCGGTATCCCTTTTAAGGCAAAGTATACTGGCGTGCACTAAGAACCTACAGTGCGAGTTCAATGGGAAGTTCTGTAGAAAAATAGACGGGTGTCTATGGGTTCACCATAAGGAAGGCTACTCGCCGAGGTCTTCTTGAGTAGGTTGGAGAACACTCAGTTAAACGATTGTGTCAACAGCTTGACTTACTATGGTCAATACTTTGAGAGCATAGTTTGTATTGCAAACAGTCTGGTATGAATCAATGAGCTGCTAGCCCACCTCAACGCTGCACACAAAAACACAATATTCACTATATAACCTGAAAGCAGCCACTGCTTGTCATCCTTGGATATCTACATCACCAGGACGTAGACGGGAGAGTACAAGGGAGGGTACACGGGTAGACTATTTAGAGCGGCAAGTATACCCGTTTCATCAGGTTCCTTCCAGCGCGCCCAACGCGAAACCTGGTCCGTTGTCTAACGAAGAGAGCGAGGAAAATATGCGCGGTAGACACTGTCGGATGAGTTGTGAGTCATTCGAAACGTTCTCAAACAAAATGCTTATTCGGACAAATTCATCCGGAGGCATATGTGGCCACGAGTACCTCACATCCAACCAATCGCGGCTCAAAAGCGTTTAATCTACGTACCCTGCCTTGCAAGGGTGTTATGATAGCAGAACAAACTACCGGAAGGCACTGCGAGACAACCACAAGAATCTAGGCAACAGCTAGTCTCCGCGTCAGCTTTACTTTTACGCTAGTCATGAGCCAACGTCTCAAGGACAGGATACAATGTTGAATATTTCCTTCTGTGTGTACCATTATTCTTACTCGTGTCGTACTAACTATGTTGAAAAGACAACCAAGCGACGGGCTGCGTAAGTCCGACAATATTGCAAAGCGCGGCTGTACGCTAGTGCCATAAATAGAACAGGCATCGCGGTGCTGCGCCAGTTGGTCGATACAACGCCTCTAGTTATTGTGCGCGGCATCTTGCGGCCTATCAGCAGCATCCCAAGACGGCACATGCAAGTCTTCCGACGTCTCCCCTTAGGGGCGGCAATGGCAACCGGTATGCAGCTCTATAATTCCAACTTGTGGCTAAAAGATACTTGCACCGGCTTTACAGCTGCCATGACTTCTAGTTCTCCCACGTCAGTACGCCTCGTTTGACCTTTTTAATAATGAAACCATGGCCGATATCGTTATTTGATCTCATTGGCCGGATGATTTTCGTATTTGTTTTGATTATAATAGCGTATTTTATTTAATTGCGAGTTTAGCTTGTTTATTCTTCTGAAGCTTATAACTGCTTATATGAATGCTCTTCTAATTCTTATTTGCTTTCTTTTCTCTGTGCTGCGGCAGCGTTCCTTCTGCTTAGCATTTTTGGTTTTTCCTTAGAGCTTAAGCTTTGCCTACTGTTTGGAATTTTGCAGTATTGTTGGTAAATCTTTTATTAAGGAACTACCAAATCCTGGAATATGTTTGAGTATTTTTTACGCAAGCTATTTGTTATTGATGAACCTTTTGAACAAGTAAAGGTACTAAATGCTAGCTGGATCGTAATCTTAGCAACAATAATCAACACGGTGTCCTTTTATATAAATCCTCTCAAACCTTCTTGTTTTATATACTGCGCAAGGCAAATGCCCTCTTTTATCGCAAGAAATGTCCTTACATCATTTTCTGGGAAAAATGCTACACTGGTTTGGGTTTCGCAGTGAGTTCTGGAACAACCTTGCTACTTTTGTATATCGGATTACCCACATTCTTGAGCCTCCCCTATTCTCTTGTGTCGGCTGCTGTCTGTGCGGCCATGCGACCGGGTCCTCACCAATACCATTAAAGAGCAATAGGTTTAAAGGAAATGTACTTGGGCCGAAAAGTTTGCTGCAATGCATTAATGTCGTTTAGTTATTTCTTTGGACAGAGAAAGCCGTATTTGTTGTTCTAGGTAGCGAAGTCGTATTCTTTTTTAACCTAGGTAAATTTAGGTGTGCTCACCAAAACCTCCTCTTGGTGCCGGCTGGGTGGTTCGGGTAAATCCCATACCAGCAAATTTTTCGGCAGCAGTGTTCCAGGATGTGGTGTGATTTCTCTTGGCAAGCGTTGTCCCTATAAAAAAACCACAGATATCCGTTTAACAACACCGTGACGTGGCGGATGTTACTCGCTACTAAATAAAGTCACTGCTTTTTCCCTTTTCCGAAGGATCATTCACACATCACGAAAGTCATGCGCTTCAAAGCGTTTTATTGACTCACCGTTTGATGGCGAACACAACAAAAAAACACACAGAGTCAAATTTACCTACTCACACAACATGGCCCCTTCCAAATACACAGTTATACATACTTTTACTTGTCAACACACACATAAATTTCCATGCTATTTCTCAAAATGTCTTAAGTTGTGCAATTGCTGATCATAGAGGTCTCTATTACCATGAGCACGCCCTTGATGGTGTGCCTCGCAAGGACGAGAATACACTATTTATTTATTTATTTATTTATTTGAAGACATTAAACGCCTGGTGCAACACAGGTCCTCATGAAACGTGCAATGTCTGTTCTCAAAGATGTATAGAACTAACTTTTGCACTGACCGTGAGCGGCTACCCATTTTCCAACTTGAACGCTGTATGGGACCTTGGCGTACGTTACACGAGCGCATTTAAGTTCCTGGATCAAGTTAGCAGTAATGTAGAGAAAGCTTGACCCCTCATTGATCACGTTTGCAAACCCCTGCTTGTAACCGAATTGAGACACGCTCTGTATAAAGTGTGCGCTAGACCCCTACAAGTGTGCTGTTTGAAAATGTTTACCAAGACCAAAACGTAACCAAAGTGCTATTGAGCAAGCACACATCTCATTTAAAAAGCGCCTGCTTTGTCCTTCTACTTGCAACCATCGTAAGCTATACGCTATTTGGTCTTCAATCTCTATGGATACGCAAATGCTACATAACCAGACTTTTCTTTTCCAAACCGTAAACAATCCAAACACGAACCAAGCCGACCACATTCAGTTAAATGATGATGCGTTATCTACTATGCAACAGGCCCCTAGCAAATATCGTTGATCATGCCCGGTCTGGTGTGTCTCGGAAATTCGAGAAGATAATATTTAGTTATTTATTTATTTAATTTTTCCTATAGTGCGTAGTAACATCCTGTTCTACAGATCTGTCTGATTTGATTAGGCTAATGTTATTTAGCGCAGCCAAGAATACTGTGCAGTTTCGATCCTCCCCGAAGGACAAATAGTTACCAGCTCTACTTGCGTGCACAGTGACAACAAAACGCAAGAATTTGGCCCAAACGACTTCAACTCATATAATCCATAATCTCCGACACATGACTGAACTCTTCGCACGCGTACACTTCAACCGGCTGTGTCTCCTCTTTTGGCTGAACACCGACGAAACTTAGTGCACGTGCCCAAATAGATCTGTGCATCCAACTCCACCATAACCTACATTTTACTTCACCATATAATGAAGAGATGCTATCCCATCTGGATCAAACAAATAACGGCAGCTTAACATTCCTGTCCAATGTCACTAAGTGTATTAGTTCTACATACCACCCTTCCGTTCCGCTTGTTTCGCTGCTACTCCGGAGGAGAATGGACGTACCTACTTTGGTGTTGGCCGATTCATCCCCAGCATCCAACTTTAATAAAGCAAGCGGCTCCTTCATCTGGAAATGTGAAGGATCAACTTTTGAAAGAAAAAGTAGGCGACAGAAGACCGAGGAAAGTTGGGTTGGAAATTGGTTGAAAGATAACACCAGTTAAGAAACCGGAGCATTAATTATGTGCAGTAGAACAACATTAGCTTTCCTAGAAATTGATCCCTTGCAGTCAGGGCCTCACATCTCAGATCCACAGCGCACAATTTGCTTGTACAACATGACCTTTTACCACCATTCTCGGTGATGCGACGAAAAAGTAGCCTTGCTTTCAGCTGTCTCGTCAAAAATCGTCCCTGTTCAACTTGTGCTTACTGCAACTTTACTTGTGAATAACTGCTTAACTCCCCCTTGCTTAGCCACTTGTACGATGGTGGGATCATATTGTTATCAATATTTTCTGACAGGTTTCCCATTTGTAAAATACCCAGTACTTTCGGGCATTAACCTTGCACTCGCCTTTGCCATTATACTTCAAATACAGGTTTGCCTCTGTCTGACACTGTCTGTACTGGCGTGCCTCGCGCAGTCTAAAATAAATCATTGGTTTATTTATTTGTACTCTTCAACGTTCTATTACTCTATCATCTTTGCGTGATAGTGCGTGATAGTTATCCTGCCCAATGCAACGCCCTAGGCAAGGGCATACTCCAGCTCCTCACACTGTAAACTGTGGTACGTCCATGACCCATTACTGTAAGCCGGCGTCCGGCTTCGCCACTCGAGGCCAGTAGTAGTTGTTATATGTTCTGCAACTACATTTGGCTAACTAGGATGACCTACGCGGCGCCATGCAGCGCCCTAGCACTGGGTCTACTTAGGTCCCTCAACTCTGATTTACCACACCGCACCTAACGCCTTAAAATATTTCGGTTCTTATCCGCACCACCAGCACTCCTCCACTTTACCTGTAGTAGCTCTACACTCCTAGCTGGCTACGCCAACCCAATTGCTAGGGCAACGCAGCGCCTCAGCCGCGTATATCCTCCGGTTTACGCATATTCTACCTGATTACCCACATTTACCACTTTACTGAAAACGGTCGTCCAAATTCAGCTGGGCTCTCCGTTACTCCGTTTCCACCAACTCCTGCTATCTGCCAAGGATGACTTAACAGCGCTGTGCGAAGAGCGCTTGAACATCGGTTGCACTTAAGTGCACCTATTTACTCTGTTGTTTGTCGAGCTTAGCAATTTGATTACAAAGGTTTCGTCATCAATCGAGTTGACATTACAGTGCAGTCGGACGTAAGTTTGGCGCAAGAGCTCGTGCAGGCGAAATCTGGACTTCCCGGTCATTCATTCCTGGATTAGCCCGACAAGCGTTTTCACGACCGAGCTACCTCCGTCTCTGCACAGATGAAGTCACCTTGGTCGTCGACGAAACGTTTGCAACCATATCAAACGAAATAATTTTTCTCGAATATTTCGAGGCGTACCAAAGCTGGCATGATCAACAGTTTACAGGCGGTTGTTTCGCAACAAACACGTAGCGTTGTACTAACTGCGCTGTTTACACACTATACAGGTGTTACCAAAATGGTGGACGCACTGGTCAAGAGCAGTATCTTTAATGATGTGGCGAAATTCTCGGTTCAAGGATGTGTAAAAGCCTAATATATAGATTGATAACAAAGGTAGAAACAGTTAAGTATCGTGCAGTGTACAAATACAAAAATATTAAAATGATGTGAAAGGCCGCTCTGATTAACGTTATGTGAGTAGGTGGACAGTGACTATTAAGTGGCGAGTCACATCCGCCAAGTCGCGGTGTTTTTAAAGGAACAGTTGTGGACGTTTGTAGGGTTATCGCCTGCCATGCAAAACCCCACGTCCTGCAATACTGCCCTCTTTCGGTTTGAATGGTAAAGTTGAACTTCCAATGTATCTTACAGACCGATTGTACGCTTCGTTATTCGCAGTCATATAAATAAATTACTGCGTTGGCTAACCGAGTTCTTTAATCAAGGTCTGCCAGTTTTCGTTAACGTCCAATAAAATATAAAACACCTAGCAGTTTGCTGAAGGATTCTATAGGCGTGAGGATATCAAAGTACTATGCGCTTGCATTTGTACAATACTGGTCCTCGTGTGAGGACTTAGTGACCAGGTATCCACACTGGACGTGTGTGGTGGTAAGTGCATCTGAACCTCATGGATAACTTCATCCCATCCCAGGCGAAAATGCGACTTCTCATTAAAAGGCGGGATCAACGGGAAGTTCGCATTAACGCTTTTCAGATTATGCGTAGAAGTATCAGTAATGAAGCCAAACTTTTGCAAACTTCCGTAAAAGCACATATTGTTCACGGTAGGGGAACGGCGTTCCTCCACAGGTTGGCTATTGTCAAAATAACTTTCTTTTATGTCCAGTATTGGCTTTATGTTCTACCAGCCGAAAAGATCCAGCTAAGCGGGGCAAACAAGTGAGCTTCTGAACCTTCAAGCCGAACTGCCAAAATTCCAAACCATAATTTTTGGTTCCCCCACCAGGTCAAAGCTACAACCTCCCCAACAATTCCAAGTGCATGTGCACCGCTCTTCACCACCAAACCCCTGTACTAGTTCTACACTAACGCCATTTTTTTATTTTATTTAATTTAACTGTGCGGCTCAATCAGAATGAGCCGACTAATCCAGCCTCGTCTGATTGGTCTCCTGTTCTCCGTGTGCTGTCAGACTAATATAACCTTGTTGGCCAAGGTTCAAAAGACCGAACGCTCTGTACGCATTAAGACAACCTCGTTGGCTTTTCCACTTCTCATCAATAAAACCTTTTTCATGCCGACACTGTCCTTCTTATTAGCGCTTAGTTTTCATTACCTTTTCATTAAAACTTCCAACACTCGGTGCCGTGCCCTGAGTTAGTCTCCTCTGACCAGTCTCCTGTCCGCTGACTGCTTCCAAACTACCGAGATGTAAACGGTCCAGGCTCTGCAGACTCAATGTTATGTTTCCCTCGCCTCAAGAGCCTGCTGGACTTGCTCACCCTACATTAATTAAGCAAGTTCCAGCACTAAGTTGTCCCTTTCTGTTATGCTCTACTTGTTTTTTACCTAAACTGCATGGCTCTGTCTGAATGCGCCCACTAACCCAGTCCCGTCTGCGCCGAATGCTGTCAGACTACTGTGCGGTTACGGGCTAATATGCGGAAGGCGGCACGCACTGTCCCCGTTACCAGGAGAGCCGCGTTGGCCCTTACCCGCTTTATCAATGGAGACTTCATCTCGCCGCAGTCCTTCTTAATCGCGCTCGGTGTTTTTATTCGTTCTGCAATCGAACTGCCAACTCTCCGTGCCCTGCTTTGATTGAATCTTATCTAAACAGTCTACTGCCTTCTGCCAGCTTTCCGCCTACCGATACTCGACATGAACTAATGCACGGCCTCTTTCACCTCGAGAGCCTTGCCGGACTTACTCACTATGTATTAATATAGCCCGCTTCATCTCTAAGATAGTTTTTCCTGAACGGTCTTCTGCTCTCCGACTTCTCGCAGACCACAGTGCTTTACGGAACTGTGTTCGGGAGTAGCTTAACTGTGGTTCAGTCAGCTTGAGGTTCCTGATTGTATTACTTACCTTTATCTATATAAGCTTTTTTATTTTCTACAACCAGTCCTTTCTTGTTGTTGGTCACTGGGTTTATTCCCACCTAAATTGCACTGCTTACTCATTGGCCACCCTAGTTTAGCATCGTGCTAATGGTCTTTTACTCTACGACTTTGCTCAGTCTTCTGAGGCGTCACCGCTGTTGGTTTGGCTGAGCAACCATCCTCTTCACTTCCTTTTATGCCCCTAGTTCGACTCATTCCTCTTTTAGCAACAGATGATACCTCAATAAAGACATACCCAATTTGTTCGCCCTTCTTTTCTTTATACCCGCTTACTGGCCTTCCTAACGCCAGACCGGACCAGTTGCTCAATGAAAGTGCTACCGCCAACATACACTCTTCCTTACTTTATCTTATGCGCCTATTAAGCGCACTTCACGCGCTTTTTATACGTTTGCATTGTTATGTCTTTATGAACGGCCACTCTCCAGACGCAGCTCTGACATTCCAGGTAGGGGCACATAAGACTTAGGCTGCCCCACTATGTTTAGCATGCAACTTGACATGTTTCTTCTTTACTTACCAGTTGTAGCTACCATGCCAGGCTGAACGTCGCCGTGAGAGCTCGCTTCTCCTTATCTCCTCCTTAATTCACTAACCGTATTTTCTCTTCATGGTTGATGATGATGTAATCTAACTTTACCCGCTGCTTCTGCTTTCTGGTGGCACACGTACCGTTGCTGTCTAATCGTTTCACGGCTAGTACGGCCAGTACTATGCTTACCATACCTCCCTTCCTATGTACCTGTATTTTACCTCATGTTTGTATTTGCGTACCGATCTGGATGTTACCGGTAGCCTACTTCTTCCTTTATTAATCTGGCCTCAACCGGGCTAACGCCCCAAACGCACTACAAGCTGTTCTCTCCGCTGCATCGTTTATTTTCATTCCGACAGCATTTCGACGATGGAATTCTAAGCGCTTTAGCGTCATTGCTCACAACAATTAGTTACCGCACTTATGTGTGCATGAGTCCGTTCACCGAAGCTTTGCATTTTCTTTTCCTCTTTGAACGCTGCTTTATGTACCCGATGTTCCCTGCTATCCATCTCAATCCAGTTCGCCGAACTTCTTCTAAGCTGCCACTCGCATGCTAACGGGTATTCTCATGGTGCGTTGTGCCCCTAGTTCAACAGCGTTTTAATGCCTACCTCCAAAAACCGTACAATGCGCTGAACCTTGTAAACAAGTTGTTATACCGGTCTTTTGAGCATGCGCCTTGCAGGACCGTCTCCTCCCGCAGTAGTTGCAGTCTGAGCCACAACAGTCGTAACGTAAGAACACATCTGTAAATAATGTATACTGAACAAGCTTACATAGGTTTCAACGGATCATATAGATGGGCAATACCGCATGCTATTAGTCTTGATAGTGATCGTTGATGCATTTATCTCCTTCTGTTTGTTTGGCTGCCTCTTGTTTGTTGCCCGTTGTTCTTAAGGCTTCCACAGCTACACAGGCTGACGTAAGGAAGTATCTCCTCTGGAACTGGGCAACCTATGCTTTATAGCCAGCTGGCCTGAACACGTAATCCTTCCTCCTGAATATGAAGAAAGACGCACCTTCCTGAGGAACCTACGTACCTATACATATGGCGGATCTTATTGCCATTCTGAAGGGTTGCCACATTTAGGTGGCGCAACTCTTTTAGTTTACCTTGCTTCGCATTCAAAATACTAAAACTTTACTTACCTGTAAGTATATATTTACTTAAACCCCTTGTTCTATTACGGATGCAGAAAATACTGCCGTCATTAACTTCACTGCCACGGACAGCTTCTCTGATTCTCAGTGGCGTTCGCACAAGTAGGTTAAGTGACGATTTTTTCTGAAAAGACATTCTGGTATTCTATTCAACTGGAGCTTTACCGGTGGAACTTTATAGATGTCATTGCTGCCACTCCTTAGTGCTCAGAAATTGTGCTCAGCCACTTTTCTTTCTTTAAGCACATTTTGGTAATTCTTTTACCTAAAGCTTTTCCGATAGCATTTCATGTCATTTGCAAGTGTTCATGTAGACATTTATACCTCATGACAACTTAATATTGAAGCAATTCTGATCCTATTTTGCGAAACTAGTACTCTTTTATCTGGCGTGATTTGGGCCATATAACTTTAAAAATGCCATTTGTGGTTTGAAGGTTTAATGAAACTTCGTCAGGCACCCGCATTGGACTAAGGAATGGTACCATTGCCTTCTATCCAAGTAATAATTGACAAAGGTAAATTCCTCATCCCTACAAGGATAACTACCTTATGTACAGCTAAACTCGAAGTCTGCAAAACCCGAACAAGTATACCAAAGCAGAAGCAGCCAGTCACTATTACCACAAAATTTTACTAAGCTTCCTAACTACTCCTGACTCTACAAAAAAAGTTTCTTCTTTGACCCTGTCCAATAAATAATGGCGGATCTTTAAGCAAACCTGGCAACTAACGAAGTCATAAAGCCTTAATTCAAATGCAAACAGCTGGGTGAAAAGTTAACTTTTATGATTACTTGTCAGCTACAATTACTGTACATGCTAACCAATGTCATGTTTCCAGCACATGACGGCTTTTTGTGTAGCGTGCGTTCTCCCTATAAAAAGCTACAAATGTCTGTTTAACAACCGTGCGACGAGACAGATGTAACCCCACTGGATAAAGTCACAGCCCACTGTTCCACACTTGCCCAGTCATCAGGCTTCTACATGCAGTCTCCGCAACCGCAGCAATTGATTGTGAACCCAACCGATTTTGATATAATTAATGCTTTCGTGTACTCTAAAAATACTTAGCTTTCAGTGGCTATCAGCTGTACCGAACCTTAACACTGGCTTGGTTGCTCATTATTTCATGGCGTACATCATGGTGAAATAACACCGAACTTGCACCTGGCCACTACAGTTGTGCCTCTGATTTATCTTCGCACCAGCGCCAGTATGCTCCTGGATCCAGCTATTACCTGGCAGAATGCTCACACGTACAAACTAGGAACAGTTCGGTTGCACCCGTTTTCCCGGATGGTTTTACTATTCCAATGCAGCTATGCTTGTAAGCATATCTGATGCCACTTACACTGGTGTGCCTCGTTTTATCGCTACTACTCCATTTGTTTGCTTATCTATTTATTACCCTGGGCGGTGCAGGGCATAACCTAATGGTATACCACCTTACCTTAATGCTTCACGAGGTGATATGTCCATGACATGTTAATGTAAAAGGGCGTCTAGCTTTGTCAATAGAATCCTAGTTCGCAACCGACAGTACCTCTTTTCTGGACGACAGTTGATCACGTATCAGAAGTGGCACTTGGATTCTTTATCCGGGCCTCAGCTTTAGATATATTATGCCACCAAACATTGTCTCACGGCTGACGCCTTCCATCTTCATTAATCCTGGTGTTCCATTTAGATTATTATAATCTCGCTGGACGTGCCAAGCAGTTTCTACACACACTTAGTAACCTCAACCTCGTTTGGCCCAGCAATTCTCCTCCAAGACTTATTCCCGTTCTCATAGTTAACCTACTTTTCGGACGGCTACTAAAGCTTTTTAATGGATTGGTGCCATCGGCCTTCTCTCAGCTTCACAGCTGGTATATAGAAGCTGTCTCCCACTTCAGACCTTATCAGACCTGTCATCCAATTTGCCTGTATTCCACCTTCTGGGAACCTGGGCCATGATCATCCACTTCCTTATCATTGGCTCTATTTTATTATAGCATGCCTTTTTCTTGTTCATAGCTGACTTCATCTTTATTAAAATTCTGGTTCTAATTGGTTTACTGCAATTTCTCACCTGACATTCCAAACCTCCTCCTCACACACATATGAACATCAATTTTTCATGCACCTGCTATGCGTCAACAGGTAAACACATAAAGAGAGACCCATTTTACCAATTAATCGATTACCTTCGAGCGTGTATTGCTTTCGATGGCTCCGGAAAGTTCCATTCTTATACTTACTGGCCAGCATACGTTGTGTTGGCAAATGAGCTGCTGTTTTACCAGTTGACTTTGTTTTCTAGTAGCCGAAGGTCATTACGCTCCATGTATATTTAGCATAGGTCAGACTTAGTTGTACAGCGTTTGGGCGTCATTTTCGGCGAGGTTTGGCAGCGCGATTATCAACATCCTTTTTTCTGTCACCGTCGTTGGACTTTTGCTTTTTCTTCCGCTGAACAAAGTTTTTGCGGCAAACACATTGAGCGGTTAATTCAAAAAAGTAAAATAACGCGAGGAGCTAACACTGGAATCATAGATAGAATGAAGAGGTTACAAACATCTCCATCGAAAATTGTGAAAATCTCCTCTTTCTGCAACCATCAAGGTAGAAGCACTAATTAAACAGATTGTAGGGTTGACGCAGCGCTCGCACGTACAGACAAAATGAGCAGTTGCAGGTGACACGCAAGCTGTTTCTCTTGTTCTTATTACAAATGCAAGCAACAAATTTCATTATAACGCTTATTCCGAACGCACTGTTGAGACATGGTTTTAAATCAAAAAGAACAGGTTCTGGACAAGATTCAGCCATCTAGATTATTCATGGAAATTGTCTTTTGCTTCGCAAGCTCAGTGTTATAGAAGCTACAAGGTTCGTGGACCACATCCTGCTCAAAGCGAGAACGTGGCAACATCCAAATATATCTTTGGTGAGTCAAGGTCATTGGTTAGCCTTCGTTACCGATGTCTAAAATTTGTTAAGCGGGGCGCGTACGATTATGGGGCACTAGCAGACATGGCTAACCGTGAATGTGAACGTTACAGAGCACGCGGTCTGGCGGATGCCAAGTGTGATATAGTTCTCAGTGCGTTACAGTATCTACGCAACGCGGAAATCCGTACGGCACCTTTCTAAGTTGAATCCAAGTCCAACTTTGACATTGAAGTCTCTTGTAGGCGCATGCAATCGCGCAAACATTTTGAAACACGATACCCACACCGTTGAGCAGTGTCGTCCTATCCTTGTCGATGCTGTACATGCTGCGCAAAAGCAAGATAGTTTGGTTCCAAGAAGCCGAGCAAGGTAGCGCTGAACAAGCAGCCTACCCCTTGTTGGTCAGGTGGTGAACGGCGCGTTGCACGATACTGCCCGTTCACCTTTGTTATAAGTGTCATAAACACGGGCACAAGAAACACTTTGTCATCAGTCCCGGCCAAGAAACCTGAAACAGTCCCAACGATGGAAAGACATCAGGAAGCTGGACATCGAATTTCCATCGGTTAGTGCTACTTCTCACAGCGATCATAGAACATGTTGTAAATTTATCACCCTGCTCAGCAGAGGAACCACAACCAGGCCGCAATGCAATAGGCTTTTGATATGACGATCATTTCCAAAACAATTAGAAGCACATAAGAGGCCGGAGAGGATTGACTCCAAAGAGGTCGCCCACGACGCATCCGGTGGAGTGCTGACGCTGGTCGGAGAAATAACTGGCAAAATTGCCTTCAACGGAGTGGAACAGCTCAGAACCTGCTACTTGTCTGATCGACCAACCTTAAACTTCCTTGGGTTAGACTGGTTAATAAAGTCGCAAATGTTTGTTGTTCCAGTGCGCCATATTTGCATAGCGTCCAAATCGAGGCAGTGCATGCATCATAGTCGATAGAAGCCATGACGCTTATGCTAAAGCAGAGGTTTGTCTCCCTATTTAAATACGGTCACGGTCACTGCACTATGTTCAAAGCAACGTTGTGCCTGCGCGAAGGAACAAAGCCGGACATCAGAGCAAAGGAACCGGTATCGTAAGCAGCCATAACAGCCTTTGATCAGAAGCTCCACCGACTGGCGCACTCCGATGTCATCCCAGCAATGACCTAACATCATGGCTGCGCCGATCGTTGCTGTGTGGACTCTAAACGTAACGCGCGTGACTGCGCCGATTTTTTTACTGGCCTGAATGCCGCAATGGGCTGAGGTAAATGCTCCCTTCCGATAATAGTAGATATCTGCCAAGCTGAATGGTGGGACGTGTTTTGCCAAGCTTGACTTGTCCAATGCCTCCCACTAGGTCAAGGTTGATGAAGACTCGAGCGAATAGCTGACCATCAACTCTCGTCATGGCCCGCACCAATACAACCGCCCTCCTTTTGCAAGGAAAAGCAGCAGCTGATAAACGCTGTGCTCGCGGGTATTTCTGGAGCGGCGGCGTACCTGGGTGATATGGTTTAATTGGTCGGAAGGCGGAAGAACCAGTTGAGCTGCCAGCTGAAGTACTTGAACACATGCAGTCATATGAGTTCCGTCTCCGCGAAAACAACTGTAAATACTTTACACCAACCATTATATTCCACTGCTTTATTTCCGCACAAGACGGTGGTCATTCTAATCAAGCAAATAACCGAACTAAGCAACAAGCGCCCTTGCTTGCAGCCTTGCCATCGCGGCTTACATTCTGTGCCCTAACTAGCCATAACAGCGCTCTTCTGTCCGAACAGCATCGGCTGCATGCCCCGCTTAACAATTTGCTGTGCAACAGCTGAAGCTGGAAATGGGCGCTAAACTACCAGACTACGTTCGAACGGATCATGTCGTTGCTGGCTTTAGACCTACTCTTGACTCACGGTAAAACGTCCCGTTAAATTGCCTTTGCTACAGACGCGGCGTGTCTAGGGTCGGTGCCGTAGTTTTCCATACATTCCCAGGTGGATCTCAGAAGGCGATCGCTCATGCCGCCAGGACGCTGACAAAAACCCAAAGAAAGTACAGTCAGAGCGAGCAGGTGGCCATGGTCGTAGCGTTTGATTTGAAGTAATTTCACAAGCTGCTGCATGGCCGCCGCTTCAGACGGTTGACGGAGCATAAGCTGTATCTGGCCAGCTTCTGCTCGAAGAAGAGAATTCTCGCCTATACAGCTAATCAACTCCAACGATGGACACTCAACTTGCTGGGCTATGCAGTTTTACTCCGTTAGCATTCAACAGGTTCGGGGGGCCTGGCAGGTATCTCGAGAAACCCATGTATTCCGAACAGCTAGCACACGAAGACACCAGCTCAGCCATAGTTGTGGGCAAAACTGATGTCAAATTCCTCGTGAGCGAGGCACTACCGCATTTGTCAGTTACGGCCGAAGTTGTGCAGCCGGAACGTTTCTAGATACCATCCTGAAGAAGGTTGCACACTTCCACAGAACCAGCTGAGCACGTTCGGGTTAATCTGCCGAAATGCAGGAATTCTATCAGCGAAGACGTTCGCTCGCCATTTTGAATGATTGCGTCATGTTCTCAGAAAGTGTTATCATCCGGCAGGCGTTGCAAGAAGGGTGATGCGGCAGTTCCATGCAGAAACTCCCTGGCTCAACCACAGGAAAACGCTCACGCAAAGTTATTTGTATTGGCCATTTGTGTACAGACAGCTGGAGCAGCTAGCTAGAGGTTGTAGCAACCGTCTTACCGCTTTAAGGACACTGCCGAAGATGAAACGCCATCCGTGGCCTAAACCAAGTAAACTTTGGAGCGGTGTTCTTGTGACTTTGCAGGCCAAATCGAGAGCCAGAGTTTCTCATAGTAGGCGACGCTTACCGTAAGTGCCCCGAAGTGGCCCTTATGAGCAGCACGAATACCGGCGCAACCGTCTGGTTTGCGTCAAATTTTCAGCAGGTTCGATTTCCATAAAAGATTGGTGACGGAAAATAGAGTACAGCGTACTTCGGCTACATTCACAGAGTTATGCAAACGCTGCGGCATAAAACACGTATGGTCTCCACCATTCCACCCACAATCAAATGGTCAGGCAGAGGTTTGTGGATAATTTAAACGCGATCTCCTCAATTCAAAGAGAGTGAGCTATAGAGGAAGTGCTCGGCCACTTCCGCTTGCTGCACCGCTCTAAACAAATCCCATAAATGCCGGGTTGTATATCACTAGCAGATGCACTGATGAAAGAAAATCTTCCCATGTCAGTTGATGCAGTTCAGACGTCCTCAGAGCCCTTACCTGTTGAAATGAACCTCAAGTGGGAACGTAACTTTGAGCCGTAGTACGGTGAAAGTGAGGTTCGTTTGAACCAGGGCAGTCAGTACTTGTACGGGATTGCTGGGAGGGAACCGCAAAATGGACGCCAGGCACGGTCTAGGGCAAGTGGTGGAACGTCATTTACATCGTGCTGGTTGGAACGCAGGTGATTGCGCGCCACGCAAACTACGGTGACTAATACTGTGTCAGCCACAAATAACCAAATTTGCCAAGCTTCTAGTTGCCTTGTTAACGGACAGCTTTGACTTGCATGAAGAGCCCGAGGAAGAGCCCTGCCATAAGAAGGATGATACCAGACCGCAAAGCAAGGAACTCGAATCCAGCACGCCACATCAAAGGCGATGCACCGATAAGTTTAGAACACCTTCCAGGAGGATTCAAGTCAATCCCCGTCTAGCCTCATACACCGCGGCAGTCGTAGATGATGTATCCGGGCAAAGGTATAAACACTAAGGAAAACCCAATAGTTTAGCAATTAATCGAGTAGCATCAAGCGCGCATTGACTCTAAAGATTCCGAAACCTATCAGTCCTTTACTTACTTGTCAGCCTACGATGTCTTTGCAGAGAAACTGCTGCTTTACAGGTTGGTCATTGATCACTACTAGCCGAAGGTCATTGCGCTCCATATTTATTTGGCATAAGTCTGGCATAGCTGTACGGCGTGTTTGCAGCGGTTTGGAATAGGTATGACGGGGATTTTGTTAACAAGATTTTTCGGTCATGGTTGATGGACTTTTGAGTTTCCTTCGATTGGGCCAGAATTTTTCGGTGAAAATTTTACATAGTTTATTCACAATATTGAGAATGCGGGAAGGTCTAGCAAGTGCAATCGTGGCTCCCTTGCTTAGGCTTAACCCTTTTTTAACTAGCACAGCTAAGGCTTCCACATTAGTTAGCTTTACCTGCCGTCCCATCACACCCCTAATACGTATAATCCCTTTTTACCTCCTCAGACCGCACTTAAGCGGTTTTCCTTTCTGAATTAATTCTAACCTTTCGTACACTGATTTCCACAGTAGCTGTGACCATCGACTTCTCTACCAAGGTATTTTTATGTACTCTATCTTGCCTATCTTTGCCTACTTTTGGTCCACTGCTGAATAATTTTCTTTTCATTAACCCACTGATTCTATTTGAACTAATACGACTTCTCTCTGGACCTGCCAGGGGTTCGTTATAACCATTTGTTGGCATTAGCCTCGTGTTCCTCCATTGACATTGGTCCAAAGCTGATTCCATTCCTCCTGAATTTCTCTTTTTATTACGTCTAATGCCTCGAAATTGCCTACTCCTACCGTCCGTCCTATCAGTCTCAACTAATCTATAGGATCAGCGTTTTACTCTTCTGATCCTACTAGACCTATAACATACTCTTACGACGTATTCTAACACTTTAGATCACCGGCTTCTGTATTGGCCATGACCAACCACTGTACGCCTACCTTGAAATTCTTCTGGTTCCTTCAGCTTGTCTTCCTGCTGCTGAATTTGGTTTATCGTAGAAGTTGCGCAGCACTGTAGTTGTGCACGTTTTCTTTAAAAGCAGCGCATTATTTACCACGTATTTCACTGGAAATTCATTAGACTATTTCGATACGCTCAGTCTACAATTAGTGGTGCGCACGGGACAGAAATAACAGCGGCAGAAGCATAAGAAACAAGGAAATGTTAAAAATAATTTCTAGAAATGCAAATAAAATAAGACACGTTGTTTAAAAGACATGCTAATGCGACGTATTGAACTAGAAACATATTGTAACACAATATATAGGCACTGATTTGCGCTAAATTGGCTCATCGGCGCCAAAATTTTAACTATGAATTTCAGAATATAAGCAACTGCTTCTTCAAAGCTGGAATTTTGCGCAATAAAGTACAAAAATGAGCTATGCAGAACTAGTATAAACCGCTAATTGCACTAATGGTAAATGCAATGCGATACTGTATTAGTTTGCTAGTTATTTGCGATTAAATAGAGGTCTACTAAATATGTTATTATTTTTATTGCTAATAATGAGTTTCTACTTTGCAGGCAGTTAGCATAAAATGGAAAAAAATACGTACAAAGTGGAGGCGCGGCATAAATTCTAAATAGGCGTGCCTATCTAGGAATTCCCTATATAGGCTGACATACCCCGCAATAACTAAGTACGAGGTAATTGAACCAAAAGTAAACGTTTTGGGCAAATATGAGCAAATAATGTTAATGTTTCACGAAAAGGCTTAGAACCCATTAAGTAAGCTTTTATATGCAAGGGGCGTAAGGACAACTTATAACTAACCTTCGGTCAAAAGGCCTCAGTATAACATTTCCAGTGTATGCTGTGCCACCTAAACCGCAATGAATATAGTCCAGTAATTTTAAGCCTCTGTGGTTGCGAAGTTTATATCAAAGCTGCATGAGCTAATTTTACTTGAATAATACAGGAGACCTTTAGGATCATTTGACACATTCAGGCCCGAAAAGGCACATAACTCTCAGCTAAATAGCCTAAGCTTTCTTTCTTATAGCCTATTTTCTATGTCAGGAAGGCCGCCACTAACACCAATGAGCAAGAGAAGTCTGTTGCTAATAAAACGGCAATGAGTATCGGAAATTTTAGCAAAATGCTTCGGGGAGCGAGATCTAGTTGGGCCTGCGGTGGGTGGGCAATATCAACTCTGCTTCTGGAGGTTGGGCTTACGCGCACATGAAGGATTAATGTGACTCATGTGTTGCTACACACTATTGAGCATCTCTGCTTAAGTTTGAGCTGTTTCTCTCTAATTTTAAGTTCTGGAGCGAGTGCCAGCGGTTTTCATCCAGGTGGTAATGATAACTACTACGGCTATGTCCCACCAGCTGTTTCCCTGGTGGTTTTCCTGGCGAGAGCTGCTCTAGCTCTTTAAGCAAGGAGTGCTAATGTAAAGCAAGAGAAGAAACGTAAATAAAAAGGTGGGAGCTGGTGGCTCACCTACCATTATGCAAAACGCATGGTAGGATTGGCACCACTTAAGAGCTAAATAACGCAAGCGCGGCCGAGGTAGGACGAAGTGACAGTCAACTGTTTCTTGACGCCCAGCCAGCCAGTGTCACTAGGGCCTCTCCGTCGCTGGTTAGCTTCCGGGCCGGTGGAATGAAGTTAGCAACGTGAATGTTTTAGTAGTATACGCAGTTAAAGGAGTGGCTATTGTTTTTATGATGCCTATCTACTAGTGTTGCTATATTGCTAGGCACAGGTATAATTTAGATAAAGCTAAGTATACGGGGCCAAGAGTGGATAAGTAGAGAACAAATTGCATGGTTCTTGGGTATATAACTTTTAAAGTTGTCTTTTTATTGACCAGATGGAATATATATTAGTTTGCGGTGTGCATACCGATTGTACTTGGAAACAGCGGAGTAAAGAGGCGAGCACTCAGGCTTAATGTAACTGCATCAATTCAGGCCAATTAACAAATGACACCCCCGAAGGTGCATATATATCTGAAGCTGGTATTTAGACAGTGTTTTAGACAATTCTAATACTAACCTTAGTTGTATTAGGTGGACCGATAGCCTCAGTAGGTTTTACCATCTAAACCAAGGCTTGGGTCTGGTAGAGTGATTTTACTACGCATACCTCAAACGTCATAAGCCTAATAGTTTTCACGGGCCTGGTGGTCTAAGCACTTGGAACGTGATAAAAGGTAAAACTGAAGTCGAAGGAAAGTGTAGACAAGATGGAAGGACTGAAGTATGCCTGCTCGGGTGGATTTGTCATTGCACTGCAGTATCCTATATATGGAATGCTTACGGGCTATGGAAGCTGCCAGTTAGTAGGCTAGGCTTTACTGTTTGTTAAACTTTTCAACCAATAACACAGTGGCCATTTTATGTAAGAAGCCGGAGGGGTGTAGGTACCGGTTGGGCCATGCAGCCTTTGGGTCAAGGTGTCAGTGAAGGAATCGAAGCACGTCAGGAATTAAAGCGAAATGCCTCAATATATTTCGAATGCAAAATTCCAACCTCGACACCTATAAGACGAATGCGACTGATCTGCTTGAGGCCTCCTGGGTCTTGTGGTTGCGGTAATGGAAAAGATAAAAACAAGTGTGGCCATTGATGGAGACGATTTATGGGGGTTAGACTACCGATTGTCCCTTTGAGGTGCGTCTACTCTCCCCTTGGTTCAGCCTCAGGGTGGAATCGCCCGGAGATACTCAAAGCATGTAGAAAAAGGTCACTGGAGATTAAAGTCATATCGTACTTGGATTTCGATCCGCAAAACTAAAAGGTTGTGCAACGGATAGCATTAAATGCCCTTAGGTGCTAAGACGATAAGGACCACGAAGGTGGATGGGTTACTTAGGCGTCCTCAAACTATCTCAGGGCCAGTTTCGAAGTGGCCCCGCAACTCGCAGATATTGAAGATGGAATGTGTACTGTGAACACATATGAAGCTTGGCATCTCATGCTTGAATGCCAGCAAGTTGGATTGCTCTTAGGCTGGAAGGCAACCTGTTCGATATATTCACGTACACAACTAAACAAAAACGGCATTGCAGTCTCTGCCCTAAGGGGTAATCTAGCTGCGCTTGTTTCGGAGTTTAGGTTTAGATTCACTCCTCAGTATAAGAGTAGGGTGCTTACTGTGCAGCCTTTTTGAATAAGCTTAGGTAAGTAGCACAGATTAAGAATAATTCGCCTGTGCCAAAGGGACTGAATTTCAAGGCTTCTGCACCATGGTCGATAACCCAGCGCTTGTTGTGTGGTAGTCAACCTCATCATAAATCGAAGCTGAGCGTTTTCAAGCGGAACACGGAGCAATATTCCGGATGTGAACGGGCGTGGCTGTTATAAACTTCTAGCCTTGCATTTGGGGATTTTATGTAACTGTGAATGTGGAAAGATTATCTTTTCTCTGGCAGCATGCTACTGAACTTGCACTTCAAAATTTAGACACATAGAGTACCGCAAACCAAGATCTGTTGTGGTGGTGGTGGTGCCGTTTAACCTTAGGGATCAACAGGTATAGAGAAGTTGTGAGTCATGGCAGATTTTTGAGCGGAGAACGTCGTTTGCCAGTGTTCGCAGCACCACAGTGCTTTAAGCTCATCACAGATTCTATTAAGTGCAGTTATTCTATTACCAAGGGAAACAGATACACAACGGTGGTGTCTTACTTTACGTCCAGTCTTCCCTGCGTGGGAGACTGATGAGCACCTACCGAGGTGACGGTGGTTTGTGTGAGCTACTGTGGTGCTCCATCCGCCTCAGGCGTGGAGAACTGCTTGTGGGTGCCGTTTATCGCAGCCCCCAGTCGTTGTTTGGATTGGCTGACTATTCTTCGGACCCACATGAGTCGTCCACACTTTCTGCTTGCAAGAGATTCTAACTCTCCTTTAATACGATGGCCTGGTGTGCATTTGATGCCTGGACATGTTGAGGTTGAAGCAATGTTCGTAGATTTGGTGCTTGAAATTAGTGCATCGCAACACATATACCAGCCAACACGCATACCAACACGTTCAACCCCGTCCTGTCTCGACCTGATGTTAATGAGCTACGAACAACGAGTGCGTGACGTTAGGATCCTGGAGCCCCTGGCTATGAGCGACCACTCAGTGCTGATTGCTGATATGCAATTATCTATGCCAAATTCATATCCGCTGCAACTAGCTCCCAACTGCTGGAAAACCGACTTCGATGGTCTAGCTCGAGCCGCGAGCCAACTGGATTGGTCTCTGTCACAAGCTGCATCAGTGAAAGATTGCTGGATATTTATAAAAGAGATTGACAGCATTGTGTTCCCAAGTTGTGCCATTAAAATGTCGGATGGTTGGACCGATTAAGCCTCATTGGTTTGATAAGAAGTATGGTAACCTGGCTCGGAGGCGGCGCAGACTGTGGGACAAATTCCTCCTCTCTGGCTCTGCCGTGATTACGAAGGGTATAAATGTCAGCGGAACCTCTGAAACAGCGCAGAAAAGAATAAACGCCGACATTTTGGAGAGCAGCTCGCAGCAGCCGCGAAGACTGCCTCAAAGAGAATCTTTGCATACTTGAAGCGACGCCTGCAGCCGGCAGGTGATGTGCCAGTGCTAGATGGTACGGATGGACAGCCCGTAACCTCCAGCACTGAGCGTGCGTCTGCGTTGGCGGTGCACTTCGCTTCTGTATTTGCGAATAACTAAGTGTCTGTTCCGAGTTCGACGTGTACCGCTTTTACCGAACTCGATAGTCTTCATTGCGGCTTTAAAGAGGTAGCTCAACTACCCGCCAACCTTGACGACACCAAACCTGCCGGACCGGATGGGCTTCACTCACTGGTTCTCAAGTCAAGTTCAATAATCCTCTCTCCTGTCGTGACTAACCTTTTCAACAGGTCGCTGTCTGAAGGTTTGTTGCCAGTTGACTGCTAATGTTCGGTGGTGAAGCCTATTCCGAAAGGCGGCTACCCTAGCAAAGTAGACAAGTACAGGCTGATTTGTCTAACACCTATTTTGGCAGAGTTTGCTTAGAAAATCGTAAAAGAAGTGATTGCTGCAGTTGCTACAGTTAAACGATGTCCTGACGCCCGCACAGCACGGTATTATGCAAGGTCGCTCATGCATTACGAACCTGCTTGTGACGAGGCATGAGTGGTTGAAGACAATAAGCAAGGGGAAGTCCGTCGAGGTGATATTCATCGATTTCAGTACAGCGTTCGACAAGGGCAGTCATGAGGCTCTCCTTCACATACTCAGAATGTGTGAGGTCGGTGGGTCCCTGCACCGGTGGATCCGCGATTTCCTTGTTGGACGAAAGTGAAGGGTACAGGTCGACGACCATCTAACTGACTGGTACCCCTCTACAAGTGGCGTGCCTCATGGCACTGCGCTGGGTCCCACTCTTTTCCTAAATCACATCAACGATCTACCGCAGCTTCTCCGGTCGCCGCGTGCCTTGTTTGCGGACGCCATGAAGATTTGGAGAGAAATCGACGCTCCCAATGGCTGTGGCCTACTTCAGCAAGATTTAAACTGCCTGCCCACATGGTCCGCAGAAGTTCTTCTCCCGTTCAACCCAGCCAAGGTTGTATTTATAAGCCTGGGGAAGGGTGCTAACGGCTGAACCTACCCCCTTGATGGCCAAACGCTATATCCCACGCCCTCCGTGAAAGACCTAGGGATACTCTCACGCTACGATTTGCAGTCCGTGGACAACACGAACAGGCTATATCGTAACGCACTGCGCATGTTTTGGGAGCTCAAACGTAGCTTCGGCACATGGTCTGAAGAAGTTGCCACTTGCCTCTTCTCTTCCATCATTAGACAAATGCTAGAGTACGGTTTGCCCGCCTACTTTTCGATTACCCGAGGCGAAGCACAAAATATCGAACGGGTCCAACACGTCGTTACCAAGCGGATCCCGAGTTTACATGGCTCTGGGAATGAAGACGGTGCGAGAAACTAGGACTTTACACCTTGTTCTACCGCCGGGCGCGATCCGACCTCATTACGACCTACCGTATTCTATATCTCGGTGACAGCTCAATGCTAAGTCCAATGCTGCACTTAGGAGGGCCATGCAGCACACGCAGACACAGCTACAAGCTTGTCGTGCCGGATGTGAAATGTGTTCCCACCCACTGTGCTTCGAACGGAGAGTGGTAAACATTTGGAACAGTTTACCTGAACATGTGATAGAAGCAGCGTCTGTGCAACAATTCAAAACGTTGTTAAATTTGTATTTTACCGCTATTCGATTCTTGTGGTCTGCTCTCGGCCGTCCCTCACTTTCCCTTTTCTCTGAGGTCCGGGACTTCTTGGAGGTCTGGGATTGGACTGAGGAACAGTTTTGGCCCAAGACGGACGTAACAACCCACAAGGACTTACATGGAGCATGGTAGAACTCCGAAAGGACCGAACTACAATCACCATAACCCTTGTCCAGTATGGAGGACTGGACATATCCTCATACTCCCATACATTATACATCTGAAAAATCTGGACAGCGGAAAAGTTAAACTTTTGCTCACCTGGACATGCAACAAGAAGAATAATCGCGATGTCCCTCTCCTCCACCGACCTCAAAAATCATGGCGACCCCAATCAAATTACCTGTCCAACTAGCAGAGGAAATTAGAAGCCATTACTCTGCGAAAAACCGAAGGTAACACCAGTCGTCAAGCGGCTTTGCCAGTTCAACGTTAATGTTCAAAATGCTTTACGGCAGTGTTGCAGGACGTGGTGGGTTTTCGCCTGGCAAGCGTTCTCCCTATAAAAAGCCACAAATGTCTGTTTAACGACACTGCGACGTGGCGGATGTGACTCGCCACTGCATAAAGTCACTGCCCACAACTACATACTGGCAAGTCGACTAGACTCACATAGCAACTCTTCCCGACACCGTTTCAACTACACACGATTGAACCCGATGTATCGTCGTGATACACATCTGTTTTTAAACCTTGATCATGCCTGAGTTGGTGTGTCTCTATGAGACAGAGAATAAACTATTTATTTATTGTACTGTTCCACTCATGGACATATGAACGATTTTCTACTCTCACTGTTACAGTTTCCATAAAATGTTTGTACAGTTGTACATATCTGATCATGCCTCCATGGGCGTGTCTCGCATAGTCGAGAATAAAATATTTATTTATTTATTTATTTAGAACGACTGCACACTTACGATGACATCACATTTGTGAATCCTGAAATATGGTAAGTCAGACCATTTAAATGTTACATTAGAACGACAACGATGTTCACGTTGGACACCTTTTATAACCTTTTTCATCATATTTCGAAATCGTTGTAAAGAATTCATTTATACTTGCTCTATAATGCGGTATTTAGTATTCAGTATTGGGTTACGTCATCAGCACCGATGAAGGAGTGACCCTACCGCAAAATCATGCAGATGTCATTGATATATAGCAAAATAGGCTAGGGCCGAAAACGGTCCCTTGCACTAGGCCACTGGAGACGCAGATCGAAGTGGATACAGTTTGCTCAATCTTGACAGACCGCATGCCTCCTATAAGCAACTAACTCAACCTGTCTAATAGAGGAGTGTCCTCACTCTGGGCCTTCACCTTATGTATCAAGCGCACATGTCATACCCTGTCAAACGTACTTTGCCTAGCAAGGTAAAGGACAACTGACAGATTAGATTCAATGACCTCAGTATCTACATTGAGGTAGTCCAGCCGAGAGGTTGCACGCGGCCGCGCATTTAGGAAGCCGTGCAGTCATTCATGTGGTTGCCCGCATAAGGGAACGCATGATGGCACGTTTAATCAATTACTTCATCACGCGCGATAAAAAGCGTGCTTAATAAAGCGAAGGTTCCAACTTCATGTAGGGTTCAACCCATATGCAGTGGCATAAGGCTGGAGTATTTCCAAGCGGTCCGGTTTTGACCTTTCTACGTAGATAAAGTAAAGCTATTCGAAAGAAGCATAGGGATTTGCGCCACAATTCTTAAGCAGACTGGACGGTATTTCGTCTTGACCAGGTTCAAGGATGAGTTGATGGCTGAATTCTCAGATCGGACACTATATATGTTAACCTGTGCAAAAGACAGGGAATGGCTACCGGGCGTTTGCAGCGCCTAAAATGTTAAACCTATTTCTAGCACTGCAATTATTTAAGACGGCAGCTGAAGACTATACATAAAATTCTTGGATCATTGGAATTGTCGTTAAGGCTATTATTTAGAGTAGAGCTCTTTTTACCATAGGTATAATTCCAAAAGTGCAGCAGACAGCTGAGCTTCTCAGCTGTTCGTACTACTTAGTGCGGCTATTTCTTGATGGGTTTGCTTCTGCTTAGATCTGGCAGAAAGCTGTTGCAATCTCAATCACTCTCATGATATAAACCAACTTTGCTTATTGTAGAAACCTATAAGCTGACGCATTCTGTTATGCATATTGAGTTGGGTTACACTTTTAGATGAATGAATTATTAAATGCGTCATGGGAGTTAGCGTGTCGAGACAGTAAATTATTTCCTCACAAAACAGTTCAGCCGACTGACCCACAGAATCAGATATAAAGCATTCATACAAATTTCCTGAGCTGACAAGTACAGCAACGGTGGTCCGGTTAACGGTGTTCAGCGGGCGGTATACTACGCTTGCATCTGTTGTTGGGTAGGCAGTAGATAACTTTAAGTAACCCGAGCAATGCACAGAATTGTGATCACCACCCTGGAAATCCTGGCCAACTAACAGGTTTTGATGGAATTCCGTGAGTAAATCTCAAGTCACGGATATGCTTTGCTCTGGTTAGAACAGATACAGGTTGCGTCCAGCAACTTGGCTTGTTACATGCTAGTGGGCCTGCAAACTTTGATGTCGCAGCATGTGGGAACGAGTTTAACTCAGGCAGCTTGAAACCTGGGACCAGCTTTTATGCGCACGAAAGCGTTGATGCCCGCAAAGTATACATAAGGATGTTGTCACTCGTAGGTGTGGTATCGGGTGGTCTATAAACGCACACAAATATTACTGTCGATCGCAGGCCATCAGCCGTTATACATAGGGACGCCATCGTCACAGCTGATACGATGATTTTGGACATCTTTGTTTGGCAGGTATTTTAAACTTAAGGGCGCACCCACTGAATTGCTTACGCACACGAAATCGCCTAAACTGCAGCTATTCAAGGAGTGCGTAAATCCTTTCCGTAGCGTTATGAAAAATCATGTTTCCGTGACAACGATTGCATCAGAGTCGGATAAGACAGGCAGAAGAAACATGATGTGTTTCTTTTGGTTGTGGACCTAGCACTTGTAAGTATAAGTAAGCAAGGACACTTGGAGTCTACTAACCTTAAAAATGACGCAATGAGCCATTGTTAACTACTTCGCTATCTGCAGTAGTTGTAGGAAGTGTGTGACAAGGCATTGCTGGGTGGTTGGGGGATGAGGGGTTTGGTGCCGAGATGAATTTATTGCGACTCATCCCCACCTGGTCTGAAAAATACGCAGGTTGCGGGTAGAAAGCAGTGGGCTATTTGGTTTTTGGATCTAAACCGGTTGCATAAGTCTTAAAGATGTAACAAGTGCGCAGTAGCCAGGATGCGCTTGAAGACAAGGGCAGCTGCGTGGATTACCAACGTAGTGCTCACCATAAGTAAATTGTTTGCGGTGGTGGTGGGCGGTGTCGTTTCACCGGTATTTCAAGAGCAACTTGGTGGAGTCCGAAACACAATTACCCCAACTTGGTAGCATTGCGGAGTTGTTCACAATTCAATATTATATTGCACAAACTTTTATTACCACCTGTTCTCAAGACGTTTGAGGCTAAGGATTTGCTGATACTTTTAGCCATCTTCTCAACTTGCATCGGGATTATTTGCCGTCCCTTTAACCACACGGATTGTGCTATTAAACTCGTAATTCAATATGCCATCCGAAAAGTTAACCGCAAGCGCTGAACACATCGTCCCAACCAGGCTAAAGCGACGGCGTTTTTACGGAGCTTGATGCAGTTACGGCATATGTAGGCAACGTACCCATCATAGTCGAGTGTCTATGGGTGTTCCCTCCACAAGCACTTTTAGCACTCGGAGGCTTCGTAGTTTTAGACACGATGCTGTCTGAGGTTATATGTCGATTATCGTTTTTTGTTGCACACGCTTGGCTCCTGTTGACTACAGCCTTTTGGTTGTTAAGAGTCGTCGCAGCCAAACATATGCTTCATTTCAGCGGCTTGAAGGTAAATTGGCACAGGCTCGTTGCATTTCGAAGTTGTGCACTGTTAGTCCAGCTCATTCACCTTACTATGTACTCAACTCACTTCACCTGCACTTCTTTAGGGCATCTGTTGGCTTTTGCTCATCGCCAGCTGCATAATAGTTTCACCTAACTGGTCCCCGCCTGTTTGTCACCGGCGTAGGTATTGCTCCACCCCAGCTGTCTGCCATCCGATTTCACTCATCCTTCGGCTGACACAACTATTGGTTTTTATCACCTGCAAAGCTTCCTGGGCTTTTCCACTCTTTAAAAATAAACCCTTCTTAACCCGACCGTAACCATTCTTATCACGCTCTCTATTTTCATTCCTTTCTCCATTGGGCGGCCAGCTCTCAGTGCTGTGTCGTGATTTAATCACAGCTGACCAGTCCATTTCCCTTTGACTGCTCCTACGCAACCAAGCACTAAGCGGTATTCGCTCTGCAGACTTAACCCTATATTTCCCCAATTGCTCGAGCCTGCTAGACTTGTTCACCCTTTATTGTTGTAGCCTTTCCCCACCTTATTGTATGTCCCAATCCAACGCGCCGACTTAACCAGTCTCGCCAGATCGGCCTCTTGTTATCCGATTCCACTGAGATTTCTGGGACGTCAAAAATCTCTGTAGGGCTGACCCTATCTTCTGTTTACATCACCGGGAATGCCTTATACTCTTCTCCACTTTTTATCCATACACACTTCACACCCCTCCTCTACTATTATAGCGCTTTCTGTTTTCATTCCTTCCTCAGCTGGGTGGCCAGCTTGCGCAGCCCTGCTGTGGTCTAGTCCCAATGAAGAGTCTAGTTCTCTCTGACTGCTCCTACGTTAATGAGGATAAAGCGGTCTACGCTCTGCAGACTAAACAATATGTTTCCCTTACATCTAGAGCCTGCTAGAATTGTCCACCATTTATTGTTAACTGTTTTCTTACCTTTACTACCTGTTCTAATCCAAACGCGCCGACTAATTCGGTCTTACCCGATCGGCCGCCTGCTCTTCGGATGCACTCAGACTTTTGAGACGTTACGTCGCTTGGTTCGGCTGACTCAAATATCCGTTTATATTAACTGAAGGGCATCGTGGGCTTTTCCCCACATTTCGTCAATAAACCATGCTTATCCTGACCATAACCTTTTTTCTCGCGCTCTGTTTGCATTTCCTCTTTAACTGGAGTGCCCGAGCTCACTGCCCTGCGGTGATCTAGTCCCACTGACCAGCCTCTTTCTCTCTGACTGCTCCTACGCTACCAATACTTGAGCAGCATACGCTAGGCGGGCTCAAAGCTCTGGTTCCCTAAACCGGATCTGCCAGACTCTCACCCTCTATGGTTACAGCATTCTTCTTCCTTTATTGTACGTGCTATTTCAACTCGTCGGCTAATCTGGACTCGCCAGATTGACCTTTTGTTATCCGATTTAACTCAGAGCTCTTCAACGTAACAAATTTCCGTCCGGTTGACCCAACGTTTTGTTTACATCACCTAGAGAGCCTCGTGGGCTTTACCACCCTTTAGCAATAAACCCTTCTCCTTCCGATCCTAAGCTCATCTTATATCGCCTTCTGTGTTGATTCCTTTTTAAATCGGACCACCAGCTTTACTGCCCTAGCGTGACCTAGTTTCACTTGACTTGGCTATTTCTCTCTGACTACTCCGTTTTAATTGAGACTTCAGCGGTACAGACTCTGTAGAGTCAACTCTACGTCTTTTTTACCACTACTTCCGGCTGGACGTGCACACTCCTTAGTGTTTTCCCTCTTTCTTACCTTTATTGCACGTCCCAATCCCAACGCGCCGACTAATCCAGTCTCGCTTGATCGGCCTCTTGCTCTCCGAATTTACGCAGGATGCTTAGACGTTACCTTTCCTGGTTCCGCTCTTCTAATGGACTGTTTCCTTCCCCGAAAGCCGCGTTGACTTTCCACTCTTTCGATAAAAGCCCGTCTCACCCCTACTTTGTCTTTCCTTATCTCGCTCACTGATTTCTTTTCAACTGGATGGCCATCTGTGCCTTGCCTTGATCTATACTTAGCTGACCGTATTTGTGTTTTCTGTGTACATCCATATTACTGAGATGTATATGATCTGAGTTCTCAATATCCAAAGGATTGTTCCCCCGAAAACTTTGCTCTACTTGCGCTTGCGTTATTAGCATAGCTTCCTTCATTCCTAACCGTGGCGCTCACTATTCGTCTTCCAACTTACTTAAAAGGCTTAGTCTCAAAACACTACTAATCCAAACTCTTCGGATCGGCTTCTCGCTCTCTGACTTCGCCCAGGCTACTGAGACCTCACGGTTTACGGTACGGCTAATCCAAATATTGTATGGAACCCATTAAAAGTTCTAGACCCGAGCATCAGGCATTTTGTTCTCCAAGCACCCTCTCTTGGCCCCACATACTTAGCTTTAGCTGGTATACCTATACCTATCACCATTGGCAACGCTAATAGACGGGCATAATGAACTTCGGATCCTCTGCTTTAACTACTTTTGCTGGTAACCCACTCACATTTCCAGATTCCACTTCACTGGCTTGAAAGCAAACCAACGACCGAGAGGCCATCGTCATACTGGCTGGCTGGAGCACCAGAAACTTTCAACCAGCACTTGTCTTAGCTTGGCCGCCCGCGTATTGTTTAACTTCTAGCTGGCTCAAAAAACTACAATGTGCTATGCGCAACGGTGGGTGAACAACCAGCTTCCAGTATTTTGTTACTAGCCTACGCATGATTTATCTTATCACTCCTTGTTTAGGGTGTTAGAACAGCACTTGCCAGGAAAACTACAAAGGAATTAGCCGGCGCGACAGTAGTGTTAACATCACCATCTTGATGAACACCGCTGGCACTTGCTCCGGAACTGAAAATTGGGGACAGATAGCTCAAAGTTAGTCAAAGCCTGCACAGTAGTGTGCAACAGCACATGAGGCAGAATAATCCCTCACGTTCGAGCAAGCTCAATCCCGAGAAGTTTGGTTGCTACTGCCCAACCAACGCAGACCCAAAGGGATTTCACCTGTCAAAGCGTTTTGCTAAATTTCAATAACTTTGCCTATACTCACTTTTCTGTTATTAGCGATAGGCTCCTGTGGCTCACTGGTGTTGGAGACAAAGCCTCATGGATATAAAAAGCGACTCTAAGAGATAAAACTCGCGATGTTCAGCTAAGAAATGTGTATTTTTCAGGTCAACATGTGTTCACTGATCAGAAAGGTATCCTGTGTTATTCAAGCACACCTAGGTCGAGCAGCCTTGTTATAACTTTCAGAACCACTTTGAGGCCTAAAAATACTAAACTCTATGTTCCTAGTGGTTTATGTGCTCAGTATCCATTAGAAATGGTATACTGAGGCCCTCTGAATGTGGGTTAATTACTTGTTCTCCTAAATTGTCATGCACACATAATACTCCTTACTGGATTTCTAGTTTTCGTGCTAAATTATGGCTTATTTGCCTACCTTTGCTAGGTATGCCTGCAAAGTGTGCTATTCGGGCACATACGAAGCCCCCAGTTTTTGCTGCGTAGTGCAGGCTATATAGAGCATTGCTAGATACTTATTTCGAAAGTACACCGCCTTGCTTCTTTTTACATTTTCTTTCGTTTTTTCTGTTACATGCCTAAGAAGCAAAAGCCATTTGGACGAAAAGGAATAATGACGTTATTCGTAGACCATCATGCAACTGCAGATAACCCGCGAACTGCTGTAGTATTGCATTGTTTTTATGCTTAACATAATAGCGGTTTAAAGTTGTCCCGCTCAGCCCATTTTATGCCACTGTACGCAGTATTCTGGCCGTAGAAAATGCTGTTCCTTTTTCTGAGGATTATTTAACTTAAAATTTTGGCGCCAGAAATCAATATCAGCGCAAGAAAAGTTTGGCTATATTTTTTGTTGATGTGTATTTTACTAGCGTATCACGCCGACTTATAAATTCACGTAAAACCATTTTTATTTTTCTCTGCATTACTCCGTATAATTTAACTCTACGTATCCCTTATAATTCCGCCACTCTTATTTATTTCATGCGCGCACCAATAGTTGTGGCGACTGAGCCAGCCAAAATAGGTCAATGCATTTAAGTTGAAGTTGTGGGGAATTGGATCCTGTTCCAAAGAAAACCGACACAACTACGGCTCTGCGTAACTTTCACGACAAAGAAAACAAGGAGCTCAATATCGCACCCAAAGTACCAGAAGAATTTCAAGGTGAGCGACTACGACCCCATCCGCTGTACATTAACAATGCCAATGCATTTGTAATTGCCAGCTAGGAACATATACTCGCGTTTTACTTACTTCCATGCAATAGCACAGGATTAATGTGAAGATTGAGCTGAGCTCTTAAGAGTGCAGCCTCCAGCCAATCTATAAATACACCTATTCATTCATTCATTCATTTACTTGCTATTTTATTTTATAATGATATATATACTGTAAGGTTCATTAATGAAACCACGCTTGCTACTGATCTTTCTCTCTGAGTTCCGGCCTCATCGTTGTTGTCTGTTTGTATGGCTGCCTTCGTTCCTTGTCTTTATCCTGAGATTTCCACTAAATCCTTGACCAGCAACCGAGGATACGTCCACTGCTTTGACCTCAACATATCAACGAAGCACAATTCCATTATCTGGAAATGGATGGACAAGTAATACGCTATCTTATTACTCACCTGATGAACAAACCACTTATTCGTTATCTTTGATGGGTGCCACTATATTGCGACCTGAACAATTGGGTTCATCTCGCCTCTTCTTCACATAATTCTTATTTGGATTTCACTCGCCGACCATTAAGGTCAACTCGGACATTTCCTCTGACCGGAGAACAGCTTTTCCTGCCTATGCTGCGCACCTAATTTGGGAATATCCCAACTCAATACTACCTTTCGCTATGGCAAGAACAAAGGGGTTCCGCCATTTACAGTACTGAATTTCTTTTCACTTACCACATCTGGTGCAGCCCAACCTACTTTTACGGTCCACTTGGCCGTGGCCGCCAGTGCTCTCCATCAACACAACTTACCCCGGGAGGGTTTTCGCTTCGTTATTCCGGAGAACTTGCGGTTTTTGGGCCTGTAAATTTGAGTTTGGCCATTCTCCTTTCTCAAATAATTGGTACAACCACATATTATTGGATACCCCTCCGAGAGGCTAGCGACTCTACGGATGACAAATACCAAACGTACCAAAAATGTTCAATTTATAGTTTACTTACCGTACAGGCTGTGTCTTCCGTCAGGAAGTGGCGGGACAAATGGATGATACAATCCTGCGCCTATCATGCATCAGCCAGTTAAACTTATGGGAGTATCCTGAATGCGACTAACAGAACCCATAATCAATCAACAAGAAGCATCGCCAGTTGCAGGTTGTCGTTCGAATAAATCGTTGGCAATGTTCCAGGAAGTAGTGGTTTTCGCCTGGCAAGCGTTCTCCCTATAAAACGCCACAAAACCTCCAATGAATAAAGTCAGCCAATTCGTTCACACTGGCAAGCTGACCAGGATCGCATGTTACCATGCTTGCTACGCCCCGACACTTTCTTATCTGCATTTTGCGTCACCACATCCTTTTCTGCGCATACCCTGTTGCTCTTTACGCTACAGTCACATGAAACAAGCGTATCACGTAACGACGATTGAACTGGTGCTTCACCAGTTCTTTTCTTATTGATCAGTTCTAGCTCCTAGACTATTCGTGGCTGTGTCGTTACTGCACTTTATGGTAGACCGACTGTGCCCATACGAACTTGCCTCAACACACGACAATAGGCTTGCATTTTTACTTCTGTCCTATTTGTACAGTTTCAACTAGGAATGCCTGAACACGCGCCGATTCCTACTGTTACAATTGGCACGACATGTATGTATAATTGCACTTATTTGACCATGCCCTCGCGAGCATGCCTTGCATAGCCGAGAATAAATGTTTATTTATTTATTTACCCTTCTATTTTCCGGCACATTTGTATCTGTAATTCCGTGGCCGGCACAGCCTAACCTCACCTGATTCCTTCTTCGCAAGCACCTAGCAGTCAATCCCTACCAAACGATATTATATAAACTATTGTAGGTCCATGGTGCACGATCCAAATTCGCTTCGCTCAGTTGATTTAGCACCATCGGCCCCAGCGCATGAGCACCCTTTAATCGCGCATAGCTGCTCCGTTGCCTGGCTGCCACTTTTGCCGCAAAATACTTCCTGAAAGCTGGAAAGTAACGTCGATTATACTTACCTGACAAATTTAAGGTTTTCTTCCCATTAACGCACGAGCTACATAGCACAGTCTATGCAGGAAAGGCACCGGACGCGTTTCTGTCTATTGTGGCTCCACGGTGGTGCGCGTTCCCTCAGTCCCCTACTGGAGAGCGATCCCACGACCTCTAAATGCAAAAGCCAACTACCCGGCAGCTTAAGCCACTGAGTCATGGGGAGTTCGGCCGGGCTACATTGTTTGCCAGCTGAGGGATATAGCACGACCTATCGTTTATTGCGGCGCAGGCCACTACCTCAGCGGATGACAGCGGCTGGCCTTTGAAAGTCATGACCTCCAAAGCATTTTAAACTAGGAGAGGCGGCATTGCATGGTACTAAAGAGTAAAAGGATTGCAATAATTATAATGTTTATTATCGTCAACCACCAAGACGGGATAAGGGTTGTCTTTTGAGAAAAAACTACGTGTACACGTTTAGAATGAGTACAGCATATCCGCTCGGCTAAATAAAAGGTAAATCTGATAACTACACTTTAAGAAAATTTCTTCAATTTTAAAATCATTCTATATGGGTCTGAACAATGGTGTTAACCCTTACCTATTTACCTATAAACACTACACTACTTTAGGATAATTACGGAGCAACCTCACCCATACTGGCCTTCTCAGAGCAAGCACGCACGTTGCTTCTCTAGTACGGAAGTTACTAGGAATGTACGAGTTAATCACAATTACTTGGAGTTAACCTGGTGCTGTTCTGAACTACATCGCAAATGAGCCAAATATACAGGGAGCAATTTAATTAGTTACCATGTCTTGGTACCCAAATTTCATCCATCCACTAGTCACAACCAGCTGGTGTTTTTGAATGGGTATGAACTGCTACCTTACCCCTAGGAAACGGATGGCCTATCCCAGTGCATCGTTTCTCAGCGCTGGTCGTCAGCCTACAAAACTGGTTGCCGATAACTGTGAGCGGCAGGAATTTTGGTAAAATACTACTGGACGGCACACACTTGAACACAACCTGCATTTATCAAACAAATTATGCACCTTTAATATTATGCAAAACGTGCTCCCTTATATCACTGCATCTTTGCAGCTGCTTACTGGGCTTTGCTTTTCCGTCCTCTGATATTGCTCCTGAGGCCAATTTGGTTTCGTTAGGCTATATTTCGTAAATCATGCCACATAGACCCGGGAGGACGAGCCTGGCAAAGTTATCTTTCGGTTTCTTTGTGGCACATTTTCTTTCATATGTCAGTGTTTTACCAATAATAAACCTTTGGTTCATCAGGATAACAATAGAGTACCTCATTCTCCTTTATTTTTGAGTTTTACCTATCTCCGTCAGCCGATACATGAAGTTGCTTTGTCTGGTACGACTTGCTCCGTCTGCTACAGCCAGCTGAGTTGAAACGCTGTATGCTGTATGCTCTTCCATCTGACAAGTCTACTTAGCTTTCCAAATCGCTTGGCTGTTAATCGTTTTATAGAGCTGCTTTTATAAGGTCTAAACAATTGGGTTTAGCCCGCTTTGCAAACATAGTATCACAACTTACTCAACTTGTGTTCCGCCTTAACATGGATCACTTGTTTTACTATTAATGACGCATGCTTCTGTCGCCATTGTGTTACGTTGTCATGATCAGCTTTGCTGTTTCTCAATGGTGCTTGAGCATGAATGTTTGTCATCCTTTACGTTGCAAGGGCAGTTCGATATTCTTTTTTCCTTAGGATACTCCGCTACCATTTCATAGTATATTTACCTGTCCATGGAGTTATTTTATCTTGCCTTGCTCATACGTTACCTTGGAAGAAGCCTGATCACTTTCCGTGTGAAAACAAATATTGTACATAGCCTAAACGCCTGGGGTCTACCTTAGCAATATTGTAATTCTACCCGTGTCAAAATTATGGTCTTGTTATATTAGAACAATCTAGTCAAGCCCGCTAGTCTAGTGGCTTTACCTCCGAACACATGCTCAAAGGCAACCAAAACCAGCTGAGGTTCCTCTCCAGGTTGCAACACAATTTCTGTTTTCCTGGCACACCAGTATAATTTTCCAAGTTGAGCAATAGCAATTGACCTACGAAACGCCCACTGTTTACTCAATATGCTCACGATCCCATCAAAGCGGCGCTCTATCCGACATCCATCACTACGCATTGAGCAAATTAGTCCAGGATTTCACTTCGAAAATCTTCATAGAATCTACGGCTTCTAAATTTCGGCTTCTGGTCTATCGCCCAACCTATTTGCCCTAACTATTCAATTGAATGCAGCCTAGCATTCACTGAGGTACAGTGGAATTCATGCCGCACTGTCAATTTCTGAAAGATCACGTCGCAAATTTAATGTTCTCTGCTTCTATGATTAGTTACTATTATTCCGTTATTAACGTTTCAGCGTTGCTAGCGTATTTCCTTTACGACTTATGGAGAACGAACGGCAAAAGGTGGATAGGTGTTATCTGCCAAGTTTACCTAGTCGCGTCAACAGAAAAAATTCGCACCGGTTCTGCACACAAACGCTGTATTCATACGCCTGAGGTCAAGTACAATTAGCTGTGCATTTAAAACTCACTCACACATTCAATCGATCGCCTGCTCGACGACACTGAGGCAGGCGTGCCCTTCACCTCAGCTTTCAGCCAAATCACATCCTTTTTCTTTTTTCGTTGTTTTGTTGTTGCAGGTTCCGCAGTGCCTTCCACCGTGACAAAGCTTTCGTAGCTGGGCTGCGATCTGAGTTGGCTTTTCGGTAGATGCGGTGTCCTGTCCGCTGGCGGATCCTGTTTACTTCACCGCCTTTTCAGCCGCACTTGCAGACTTCTCTTTCTTTCCGCCGGTCAGTAACTCTTCTTTATCGACACACTTCAATGCTGGGTATCTGCTTAAACCCTATTTCACTTTCAGGCCGTTGAGTCCAAGGCTGTCTTTGTTTGGGTTGGTGACGCGTCTTTATCCACCGTGAAGGATTCCGAAGACGGTCTTGCTGTGAATTAGTGGAACTTGTTTGGGTTGCAAATGTACGGTGGCTCCGATAACAGCTTGTGGTTGAACCAGTTGTCCTTGAATCGGCAATGTTTCATTAGCTCATCCCTCCTTGTAAAGATCCCAGTTGCTATTTACTGTAAACATTTGCGATTCTTACGGATTTACATCATCCAGTGTGATAACGTTGAGCGATCGACAGCGAACTGGCTTCACCTGCCTTTACAAAAACCAGGAGGTCTCTCGTGTGTTTATGAATGATCCGGTTCATTGGCTTGATTGCAGAAATTCCAAACGTCTAGTATCCGCAATGTATGACGGCCGTTGGCGCGCCTAAACATGGCTAACTGATACAGCACAGGATATACATTCAAGTTGATCAGTGTCATGAAGTTCACCCACTTCGCTCTCCACAGGGGCCTGTTTGCTGACAACGAACCCTCCGCCAGCTTTAGTGACGCCGGCATTGCTACAAAGGGCTGCCGGCCAAATCAAAGCTGCTGGTTCCTCATAAGCTTATTCTTTTACTCGGGCAGCATGTGGTCCTGTTTCACCTAGCCACGTCGACAAAAGGAAATCGCACCGGCTCTGCCCACAAACGCTCTATTCCCATGTATAGGCAAAATACAAATGGCTAGGTAGTTAAAACTCACTAGCCCAATCGATCGATTCCCTGATCGACAGCACTGTGACAACGAGTCCCTTTTGCCCCAGCTTGCAGCCACATCAAAATAGGTAATTGCGAATACCCCGATTGACAATTGGTTTGAGAACGACACAATCAAAGTAACGGTTATTCGTTAACGCATGGATAAGTTTCCAGGTTCCACAGTTCACAAATACCACGCATACATTCACTCCCATTCATGTATATGCACATTTTGGAATAGCGACATCACTATACTAAAAGCCTTTTCAGTTTGGTGCTTGTGCTACTATCACTCGATCCGAAAGTTTATGACGACATCAACAGACGAGTTCCTCACCGTCACATTCCAAGTCCTAAAGGCCCTGTAAGATTTAGTTTACAACGCTAGCGTTTACTGCGAAACATTTCACGTTTGCCCCTTTGCAATGCCTACAATACTGACCATGCTTGCCAAGGCGTGTCTTGAAATGCTGGAGCATAAACTTCATGCCTTTTGCCTTCATGGACCACACACAAATGGAAACAGCTGTACTACGCTTGCACTGGTAGTTGCTTAGGTTGTTTTCTGGTATATCATTTCTTAGTTCTGAACATGCCTAACAGACATGCCTAACTTTGTTGAGAATAAGAATGCTTTATTTACCACAGAAGGTGCATTACCATGCCCCCGTGTATGTTTCTTGATTAACCAGGGAAAGGCTTATTTATTTTTATCCCTGAAACTAGTGGCCAATCCCATAACTGTCGCCGCTTACTCAGAATATGCTTCCCGTTCCAACTGCTGGCGCGTCTGAACCATCCAGGGACTGCTGCCTTAGTAATTCTTAAATAAAAGTGCCACTCAGGAGGTAGGCTACGTAATAAAGATTTCCCTGACATATGAGCAACGCAGACAAGTTGAGAGTCACGGCAGCACGCGAGGTTTCCTGCAGTGCGAAGCGGATTATGCCACTTGACACCTGGTGACCATCGGAATTCAGTTCACCTTGAATGTACGCCCGGTACTTGAGTACGGCTCAGCCGCCTACCCTCCTCTTACTACGTTCGTATGTGACACTTGAGAAGACCCAGTAGCACGGGTTCAAATCTCTTTCCTGTTGGCGTTTCAGATTTCGCCATTTCCTCCGACTTCAAGCATTGTACCTACTACCCCTGGCGTACCGTCGCCGCCGTGATGGTTGGATGTTGGTTTACATATCCACAGTAGAGTGCTAGGGAGAGTGCCGCTGCAGCTTATTTACCCTAACACTAGAATTTTGAACAGGGACGCAATAGAACTTATGTAAGCCAAGGATACTCCGAGCGCGGACAAATCTTGCGATACACCCATGGGTAGCGGCTGAATGGAACAGCTTGTCTGCGCTCGTCGTTTATGAAAAGACGATACTAAACGAAACCGTTTCCTTTTCACATGCTGAGTGTGGAAGTTTCAACGTTTCTGTGGCGTCTGCACCGGTCACATGCGCGAGTAATTCGGTTAAAAGGAAAGCGGCATGGGAAGGTAGATTAGAGATAGGGAACTTACAGTAGGTGCAGAGATGGGTACACCTTTGGTGTTTTTAATAACGACAAGATTCACACTGCTAACTAAGGAAAAAGAAAACCTGCAGCACGCAATTGCGACTGCGCGTTGCAACTAAAATGAGCACCAAGCAAAGGCAGCGCTCTAGTAAATTTGTAAATAGCATAACTAGCTAGCTAACACGCACGGGTGTTCTAACTCCACAAAAAGTAACACATGTAACTAGAATTGTAGACAAGCTAACCAGCGCATATCCAGAGAGATACATAGTCATACACAATAGGGAATGTGTTAGATATCCCAGGATCACCGTGAGGAAAGCGGACGTGGACCAACCTTCTGCGTGGCAAGAGGTGAAACCTAGTGCTGCTGTTAGTGGAGAACCAGACAACGAAAAAACAGCTGGCTCAACTTACTTTTTTGTTAAAATGTTCGCAAGGTTTTGTAGACCTACTCTACTACCACCGCCGACTGGCTGCCACTCAGAACGACTTAGCGCCCGTGACGCAAACTACTTGCCCCCTAGCTGCACTAACAGTCCACCCGGTTCGGCCCGCTTTAGGAAACCAGCCCCGGCCAGACACAAAAGGGTACAAGTTGGAATGATCCGTCCATCCATGAGTCCATGCGTAAAACTACTGCAAGTTCTACCGAGCAAATACGGCAACCGGTGGTCTAATTGTGACTACTGAGGTTTAACACTTTACTTTCTCGGACACCTGCCTATCCATTACAAGTACGACGTACTCGAAGCCTTAATTGGTAAGTAAAACTTTAGCAAGTTCAACCAAATGCGCGCTTACCGGCAAATAGTTCGGACGCTAGGCAGCATTCCTAAAGCTGCAGACCACGCTTATTATGCCCGTTCGAGTATGTCGTATACGTTTTAGCTTTAGCCTTTAGTTTTCAGGTAACAACTCGAGGAGTCGTGGGTGCTTCTCCGTACTCAGGCGGTACGTTTTACTAGCTCCGCTGACACCACCGAAATTAAACAGTAGCTTTTATTCATGCATTAGTCTTATCCTGTACCATTTCACTGCCTGTATTATTTGGTTTTGCTTCTCTTTCCCTCATCTAATGGCTATAACTACCGACATATAGCACCTTTGCAGACATACCTGCGACGCCCGCCTGGTCTAGGATTCAACGCAGATCACTGAAATGTTCCATACCGCGCAATCCTGTTAAGCCAGAGAAATTCGGAAAGTGAAGTTAGGTAAAACAAGTCACGTAAATCAGCTGACTTCACCAGCTTCAAGCAACTGCGCTCCACTCAGAAAATGCCAACCACGCAGCTAACAGATACAACTTGGCGACACATTACTGCAAATAACCACGAGAACAATCTGCTAAAAGACGGCTTCTCCACTAGCACACAACTGAGCATCAGTGACCCAGAACGTGCTGGATTTTTGCATGTTATGCATTCTTTCTACAAAATGCTACTAATGTCATTTTAACCACCCTGCAACTTGGCGGATGTGACTCGCAACGCAATATAGTCACTGCCCCTACAATGCATTGGCAAGCTGACCGATAATTTATTTCATACTTTCCATGCGTATACGAGCACCCATACCACGACACGTCCTTGTTTGATCAGCGAGATGTCACTATTCTTAAAACTGTCAAAAGCAGTTGTCCGCAGGCTTCACGCAAATGCTGCATTATGTAGACCAAGTCCTCGGACCCTTTCCTTACCATTACACACACCATTCCAAGGTTCCTTGTAATACTGCTCCTTACATATAGTAATCTGTAACCCGTTTGCTTATGCACTTCTGATGATGCCTACACTGGCGTAGTCTGTTACCTTCAAAGATGAGCCTCGTCCGTTAATCAGGCGATATAGGCTCACACTATTGACTGCCCTTGATTGCCCCTTGCCACTAGGCACGAAAAGTGTGCTCATCTGTACAACACTACCATAGCCTGAACAAGTCCGAAGGGCGTATCACGCTTTGTCGAGGATATAAATTTATTTATTTCTCATATTTACCTTGACACAGTTTCAATCGATTGACGCAGTATGGGGTTAGCGTTTACCCCAACACCTGTGAACTTGACACTAAAACGCTCACTCCTAGTACTGAGGTCATACCAGGTAAACTTCAGGTACAGAGGTCTTGCATGGGGGCAAGTAGACTAGCAGGTTAACAACGCCCGCCCCATGGGGGCATGATGCTGTACAAAACGACAGTCAGGGGCAGAAACTGAGCGGATTATGCCTTATGGTGCCTGTACATCTTGGCCTGCAGACAAACTAGGGAAGCGTGCATCCATAGGCGAGCACCGCGGTCGGCGTTAGGTCAGGCACAACGTTGAGTTAAAAGCTTCTGGCAAGCATGTATACCGGAATGATATATATTATGTAATGCGCCAAAGCTGGCCAGCATACCGCTTTAGAAATTGCAGGGAGTATAGTATTTGGTGAGGCCTCTAATTACGGTCCACAACCACTTGCTTTCCGTTCAGGATGTACCACGAGGACCCAATGGATTTTACGTGTACTTAAAAGGTACGCTTAACGCTTCCTCCTCTCAGAACACGCATCTTTGTCATCTTGACATAGGTTTACTTGGTTGACACGGCTTGGGGTTACCTTCAACCACGACAAATGTAAACGACACCAAAACACCATCGATTTCCTTGGTCGCAGAAAATCCGCTGCTGGTATTAAAGGACCGCCAGCCAAAAAGCAGGAATTAAGGGGCCATTCCGCTCCGTTTCCTCCAACAGCTTCGCCGATTACTTTGTCTTTTTAACTAGCACCAACGCATTGTTCCTCACGGAGCGACTAGTATGCAACTAATGCCTGACTTGAATCGCATTAAGCAACGTTCATTTCACTCTCGACAAAACAAAGCTGATGTGCAAGAAACTTAAAACAGTATATCTATCAAAGCGTTTAGGACTCAGCCAAATCGAAATGCGCCCACTCTTTGACACTCGACGTATCAGACAACGCAGTCGAAGCAGTTAGCTACCAGCTTAGTGCCCAGCTTTAGATCCGTAAGCATCTCGCTCTAAACCGTTTGGTATATGAGGGTGGCCTTACAAACATTTCAGTGGGCAACCACCTGCCAACCAACCTAAGTATCGGACACCCATCACGACCTCGGGAGCCAGCATGTTCTTATCAGGGAGCACAAGCTAATGATTTCACAATAAAAGGCCGAATACAAGTTTTCCCCGCGAGATAATAAGCACTTAGACTACGTATCTCAAATCGCTACCGAAATACGGCAGGTTTTATTAGTACGTAAGCCCGTCTCGGACACTCTGCGACGCATCCATTGGACCGGCTAAGCCATGGGAACCAACATCGAGCTAATCGCCAAGGCTGCTGCTTAGCATGCTAATCCTGATATGTACAAACTTAAAAGTAACAACTGCTTAAAGCAGCGCAAGATTTTACTGCATTCATATGCGATGTTTAATACTTGGGTTAGCACGGAAACAGTCATGTTTCGTAGTTCCCACAACAGTGCTCCGGCTAGTCGTTAACGGAAGAAATGTCCGGCGTAGGGGTTCTTTCTAAGCCGTGGAAACCAATTTAGCAGCAGTCAAGAACGGGACCTCATGAAACAGAGCAGACGCAGCGAAGATTCCATTTCGTGTAGCTTATGGTTCCGTGTTGGCCCAGCTATAAGAAAAGACACGGATGAACGCCGGTAGCTAGAGGGAACAAAAAATGCAGCACACAATCCGGACGGCGTGTTGTAACCAAAGCGATCACCAAGTAGTGGCGATGCTTGGCACAAACTATCAAACCCAACCGTCTGGCAACCCACACCGGTCGCCTAAGCGGTCCCGTGAAATGGCAATTATGGGTATAAACTTGCACTTGAAAACCGGGAAGTTTCAGACTACCGCTACCTCCGCCGCGCAACCTCGGCTGATCCCTGCAATGCCCACTGAGTTCGCAGCTGACGAAGGATTTCCTTTGTCCACTAAACCATACAGTGACTCCTTGTTGAAGTTAATTCAAACGGCTTTTAACTACTTTATCCCACATTCCTAAGGCGTGAAGGGTACGAGTGTAGTGACCTGGAAATCCCCGCTTTGAGTGATAGGGGGACCACTTCTGCCGCACGAACCTTGTGTTCCGCGTGACAGACTGGGCTATTGCAGGCAGTTAGCAATGTCACATTTGTCTACAATGGATTTTACGGTGACGAAGGCATACATGGGCAAGTTGATGCTGTAAACAACAACCCATAGAAAACAAAATTCTTGAGGCCCTACCCAAGCATGCTGTAGCAAAGTACATGTTTAGATACAGTTTGTAACTTTTCTTATGCTCATTTCTTTATTCTTGTCGCTAGATGTATGTAGCTTATTGGTGGTGTGGGTCATTGTATAAGGATGCATAACATGAGTTAATATTGGTAAATCGTGAGGGATTTGTCTAATAAATTGACGGGGTTTACTGGCTCATTCGAGACAAATGGACACTGAGCTGTCCTGACTTATCCATGCAGACCAGATTCATGTAGCCTCGGGACAAAATTCACAACCGCTTAAAGTCAAATAATTTTGAAAATTTTACTTTACTTTGGCTTCTTCAGAGGTTACCCTGAACACGGCACACGGAGGTCATTTGACCATGGTCTAAGTACAAAGAGTCACGTCATTTCGTGCAGGCAAAACAAATTATATTGCGTTTCGAGCATTTTCTTGTATAATTTTTACATCTTTGTCCATGTTATTTATTATATGCGCTTGGAAACTGGGTGTTGCGGCCACGGCGTCGTACATCGTAAGAACTGCAATTTTGCAACTACATCGTACATTTCTAGATACGCAGACCTATTAAGATGCTATAGCAATGATCCGTTTTTTCTAGTTATTCCGATTTTCACCGTACATGCTTGAAAAGTTATACGATATTGGTAGCAAGCTATTTGGCTACGGTATTTACAATCGCTTCAGAACTCAAGGAATACTGCAAAAAATGCGGTAATTTTGTCCTTGTTGTGTACAGACAGCAAGCGATGTGTTGTCTAAGCTATTTACTTTATAATATGGTTTACGTTACACATTGGGGTTTTAAATTTGAGCGGGATTAAAGCCATTTTAGTTTCGCGCACATGGTCATCCTTTAATCAGGTTTATTTGTTATATTCTACCTTCATGATTTCCAGCTAAGGAGGCCGGAGTGCCGCCAATATTATAACATATTTGTGTTAACAACGCATTTATTTTTACTAGAAACCATTATGAATCACTTATTTTCCATTTCTGAAGCCTTCGCCTTTCTTCTATCTTTCCATAAGCTCACAAGTTATCACGACCCCTACCTTGCCGAAAATGGCTAATGGCTCTGGAATGAATATTGTTTAGAGACGGTTCCTACAACGTTGGTGCAGCCCTCGTGCTAAAGAAGTACACCAGCTTAACTTCAGGAGTACTCATGCAAGATCATGGGGTTATGATACATTTTAATCTGACACCCTCAAGGGGACAACTTCTAGCCAAATAGGACTATGCCTTTAATTATTTATTTATTTGTCAGCAGTACCTCTATGTATCCGGAACCGCTACTGTTACTTGACACTTAAAAATTGCATACTCCAGGTGTGTCTGTAAAGTTAACCGAAGCTACATGGAGGTTCCCGTCCCTAGTTGGGAAGTTGCCAACGTAAAATAAAGTGACAGCAGCTCCCAATGCTGCTGGTAAACCAACTTCGCGAGGGACTTTCCCGGTGACTGTGTACAAGTTTTAACGGATGGCTCATATTACCGTGAAAAGGATGTGGTTGCCAGTAAAAGGAAAGCCTAAAAGTGCAAGCGTCTATTCCTGATATATGAAATATGGTATGGTGACACGCCTGTGCTTGTGGAAGCAAAGGAATTGTCAGACATTGACATGATAAATTGCCATAACGATGCATAGTCTGGGCTATGAAAAGAGTTATTATTATTATTAAACCCATTTACAATCTCTATGTAAGCCTTGAACGCCAGCGAGGGCAACCCATTATTGCTTCCAATAGGGTAAGTGAACGAGCCTGGCTCGCCTGATTTGTAACAGTAATATGTCAACTATGACATGTAACTGATGACATTAGGCCCGTAAAGACGCGTACAGAGAATCTGAAAGGCCTGCACAAGTATTTTATAATAAGCCAATCTATGCGAAGCCACTGCTTGAGCAGACGCCGTATTTGGACCGGGTGTAGTACCGTCGCGGAATATTACATTTATTGAAGGAATTATGGTCCTTGGACTAAGATGCGTAGATTAACAAATCCCGGTGTATGCCTTTTAGAATTGGACACATTCGCCCAAGCCGCCGTTTGGTATCTCTATTCTGGTCTGTGAACCATGCAACCTAAAAGTTCGAAGTCTGGCACAACCGTGTTAATAGTGGGCTACCTCTACCAATCCACTGCTATATTCTGTTCTTTGAACGACGCTATTTAGAGTCAGAGAGCCTGGTATAACGTTTTTTTATTAGTCTGTCCGCGCCAGTCCATCGCTTGGCAGTTCTATTCCGGTCCGTGAACGATTCTCCCTGATTTCACGAAGCCTAGGGCAACCGTTTTATAATTAGTCTACATCAGACATGCAACCGCTTGGTAGTTGTATCATGTTTTCGCACGTTTCGACCTAGATTCACTAAGCTTGGTGCAACTGTATTTCAGTTGAGCTATTAGGCAAGCCAACCCTTAGTAGCTCTAGGCTGGTCTGTGGACGACGCCAGCTATGTTCACCGAACCACCTGCAACCGTTGAATACCTGGTCTATTTCAGCCAAACGTCCACTCGGTAGCTGTGCTGTGGCCGCTTGACGATGCTATCTGTATTCACAAAGACTGACGCGACCGTTTTCTAATCGTCCTATGCCAACTAAGAAACAGCTTGGTAGCGCTAACCTACGCCGTCTGCGAAGGTGCCAATGTGCAGGGAGCCAGGAACAACCGCTTTATAGGCTTTCTATATCAGCCGAGCCACTACTAAGTAGCTGTATTTTGGTCTGTCGACAACAGCACCTAGGTTCACAAAGCCTGCTGCGACCTATTTATAATTGCTGTAGCACTTCGAAGCCATCATTTAGGAGCTGTATGCTTGTCATGGTACGATCCTAGTTATAGTCAAGAAGCCTAGTGCAGCGGATTTATAATCAGCCTATCGCAGCCAAGCCAACGCTTGCTAGCTTTATTCTGAGCTGTCTTTGTAACTAAATGGGCAGCGTTATCAGGATAAATAAACCATACAGCGGCGGTCTTCATTGCGTCTTCGGTTGGCACGAACACACGTACTTCACGTAGAAATGTGCTATCACATTCGGAAGCACAATTCGAAGGTTACGGCGACATCGGCTGGTACATACCGAATTATACACGAAAAAGCAAATGCAGCGTTCATTTTGGAAACCCATAACGACTTCTCTGAGCACTTCAATTGTTCCTTTTTTAACTTCCTTAGCTGTTTGGATAACTCAGCATGGTCCAACAACGCGAAGATATTGATGTTCAGCTATTGCAACTGCCATCCACACCTGAAACAATGGCAGCCGTCCGCTTGGCAACCGTAAAGCAGGTAGCGTCCCTAGCGGAGGCAGGTGTGGTAGACAGTCGTAGCGCACTCCCTTCTAAATGGATGGACAAAGCCGTCATTTAAACTAAAGATTGCACAAACGTTCTATTTAATCCTCTGAGATACAGTTACTATCTGCTTCCAACCGCGGTACTTACGATTTAAGCGTTTAATTGCAAATTACTCCTGAAGTTGCCCGCCACAGCCGGTAGAAGTATTTTTCACTACAGCGTTGCGTGTGACACACAAACAAAAGCAAACATCAAACAAGCAAGCCGTTTAATTCCCTAATGTATAAGGAACCATAATTTGAGATTATTTTAGACTAATTCACACAGGCAACCTAAGTAAAGCGAGAAGCAGGATCGGTACGCTTTAGAACCAATACGCGAATATAAGGCCAACCTCCGATGAGTGGAGAACACAAAAAGCAACGCTAGGAAAAAATTATTAAGTGGGGCGAAACGCTATCTAGTGCTAAAAATAAGGCACTGGAAGATAGCTAGCTAGGGGAAAGGTGTGGTCGCGTGCGCGGAGAGCAAAGATGGCCGCGGAACCGATGAGCGTCGCGCCGTTCGAAGGCGGATGCTGTATTGACTCAAGCAAACGCGAGCAACGTTCAACCAGGCGAGCGGCTAATTTGCTATGCATATCGAAAAAATATAAGTTTGTGATTTTGTAATATTTTATGCAGCATGTGGCAGCCAAACAGGGGAATCTCCGGGTCACTACACAGCCCCCCTCTTAGAAGGGAACCGTAGGTGACCCCTCGATCTACGTAAGGACTGTCCGTCGCCGGCCATCCTTCTGCGAGACCAGGTGGTGAAACATAATGCAGCTGCTGGGAGAGAACCAATGCGATCGGACGCTAGGGGCTGCCACCCGTGTCCTATTTACAAGTGCCAAAAACACAAAATGGGGAGAAATGTTCGTAGCGTTAGAGTGCGTAGTGTCACAGCATATGATGTTTGAGCACGTAGTGTCCGAAAACGTAACGTTCAATTGTCGTTGAACGTCCGCCTGTCGGGGATATGAAAAAGAAGCGGAAACGCGGAGTGTCCAACAGGTGCGAGCGACAGAGCTAACAAAATACGATAGCACTTACCGGGTGCCATAGGCTAATAAACCGAGAACCATTTTGTGTTTTCAAAACGATTTTCTCCTTTTTTAGGTTTTCGAAACGTTTTTGCGGTTTGTTGGGGTTTCCAAAACACTGTGCAAATTTTTTTGGGTTTTCAAAACTGCCGTTTGTTGGGCGGGTTAGGCCACAAGCAAAAAGGAAGCGGGAAAGGAAGAATGAAAAGAAGACTAATCTTTTAATCGCGCTGGCCAATTAACCCGCCTACCTGACCTAGTCGATTTCGGACGTTCGGTCGGAGGCGTTGTCGATCCAGCAGTTTTGTCGGATGAGGAAGCTTTCGGCTCGATAGAATCGGAAGGAACTGAGTCGGAAGAGTTAGTCGGAGAATGCTTCATAGCATCGGAAGTAGGCGTGTCGTCGATCATAGGCTGCGTTGACTCGTCCGAAGGTGGACGGGAGTCATCGTCGATCTCAGGTTCCACATGGGCAACCTTGAGTCGGTTGATAGAGACAGTTTCACGTTTACCGTGGCAATCGATAACGAATACGCGGTCCTTACGTTTAAGAACCTTAAATGGACCTTCGTAGGGTCGTTCGAGTGGTCTGCGCAGACCATCGACTCGAAGGAAAACGTAAGCGCAATGCAGTAGATCTTGTGGAACGAACGATTTACGTCTATGTTCTTGCACGTCGGTTACTTTGATAAGGCGCATGCTCGTGGCTAACTGCCGAGCGTAATTCGCATCGTAGCGGGGCGTTTTGTGGTTTCCAGAAAAAAGTGCCCAGGTAGTCGAAGAGGTTGTCCATATACCAGTTCGGCGATGGACGTGTGCAAATCAGCTTTAAGAGCTGATCGGATACCAAGTAGTATCATAGGCAGTGCTTCGGTCCAGCTTAGTGCATTGGCGGCACTAAGTGAGGCCCTCAGCTGTCGGTGGAAACGTTCCACCATGCCGTTGGGTTGCGGGTGATAGGCGGTAGTCCGGATGTGTTGACATCCGAGGACTTTGAGAAGATCGTTAAAAGTCGAGGATTCGAACTGCGGACCGCGGTCGGTAGTCACTGTGGCTGGACAGCCATGTGAAGCGACCCAGCGCTCAACAAAAGCGCGCGTTACGGTGTCCGCGGATACGTCGGGTATAGGTACTGCCTCGGGCCAACGGGTGTATCGGTCGATCATGGTCAAAATGTAGACCATTCCTCTGGATGGTGCCAAGGGTCCAACTATGTCGAGATGGGCTTGGGCGAAGCGAGCTGAGACTTGCGGAAAACGACCAAGCGGGGCGGACACGTGCCGCTGTATCTTGGCCTGTTGACACGTTAGACATCCGCGTGCCCAGCGCTTAAGATCGCCTTGCATTCCGGGCCAAACGTATCTCTCGGATATGAGCTTGATCGTGCCTCGGATGCCTGGATGAGCGATGTTATGAAATGTGTCGAAAACTAGACGTTGAAAGGTTTCTGGAACGACGGTTCGAGGTCGTCCAGTAGAAGTATTGCACAAGATTGTGCCATCAGATGACGGCAGTGGATGCGATGTGATTCGTAGCGAAGAATTTTGTTTGACGTTCTGACAGTCAGTGTCGGTTAGTTGCGCTGTAGCCATGGCAGATCAGTCGATTGCCTGGCCGGCGGTGTGGATTGCGGAGAGGCGCGAAAGAGCGTCAGCAACGACGTTATTCTGTCCTGAAATGTGTCGGAGGTCAGTAGAAAATTGAGCCACGAAATCCAGCTGACGTACCTCACGTGGTGAGTGTCGAGCTGACTGATTTCGAAAGGCGTAAATAAGCGGCTTATGATCGGTGAAGATAACGAACGAGTTACTTTCTAAGACGTGCCCGCAATGTCGGAAGGTAGAATAAACTGCCAGCAGTTCGCGGCTGAACGTGCTGTACTTGACTTCTGCCAGTTGGAAGCATCGGGAGTAGAAAGCGAGTGGTTTCCAGCATCCTTCAGTGAATTGCTGCAGGACGGCGCCAATGGCGGTGTCCGATGCATCGACTGCAACGGTGAGTGGCACTTTGGGGTCGAAATGGTGAAGCATAACGGCTTCAGCCAGGGCCTCTTTGCTGGCCTTGAAGGTTTCGGTTGCATCGGGCGTCAGCTCAACGTTGCCTTATCGAGTCCACGAAGTAAGTCGACCAATGGACTTAGCACGTCGGCACAACGTGGCAGAAATCGACGGTAGTAGTTGATCATCCCACTAAAACGGCGGATGGCGGCCAAAGTAGTCGGAACGGGAAAGTCCTTAATAGCGCTGACTCGGTCTTCGAGCGGCCGTATGCCATGCTGGTCAATTCGGTGACCAAGAAATTCGATATATGGTTGCTGAAAGATGCATTTGTCATCGTTGACAGTAATGCTATTAGAGGCTAACCTCTCGAAAATCATCTTGAGGTGCTCCGAGTGCTGTACTTCGGAAGAACTAGCTACTTATATGTTGTCTATATAAGGATAAACAAAGTCGAGACCTCTCGTGACAGAGTCTGTGAAGCGTTGAAAAGTCTGAGCGAAGACCGAAAGGCATTCGCAAGAATTCGGAAAGTCCGAAAGGCGTGACGACTGCGGTTTTCGGAATGCCATCCTCGGCTACAGGGATCTGGTGGTAAGCGCGAACCAGATCGATCTTCGGGAACACACGGGCGCCACGTAGGCTAGCCGTGATGTCCTGAATGTGCGGAATCGGATGGCGGTCGGGGACGGTAGCGTTATTGAGAGCGCGATAGTCGACACATGGACGCCAGTCTCCTGACTTTTTAGGCACCATGTGTAGAGGCGACGCCCAAGGGCTCTTAGACGGGCGAATAATGCCTAAGTCTAGCATGTGCTCGAATTCGAAGCGTGCAATTTTGAGCTTGTCGGGGGTCATGCTCCTGGCATTTGCGAACATAGGCGGACCTTTCGTAACGATGTGATGTGTCGCGGCGTCGGTTGCGGAAGACAACGGGACCGCAGGACGGAAGGCCTGCGGAAAACTATCGAGCAGCGTTTGCCCGACGGGTGAAGTAAGTTGAGTCGCGTACACGGGACTGATTGACGCGGCGTCGGTAAAAGTCCCAATGACTGCGAGATCGTAAGGCGGTCGACTAGACGGTGGCGCTTAACGCCGACGAGTTACACAAAGGCAAGGGAGTACAATGGTGAGATAGTCAGAGAGAAGACGAAAGGTAAAGTAAGTATTGAGGAGAGGGGGATAAGGGGATGAGGTGTAGAACGAAAGAGCAAGTATGGCAGGCAGGTAAGGAAGAGGAGAAGTAAGGGAGGTGAGAGTAGAAACCCCTTTTTTTGTTTTTTTTTTTTTTTTTTTTTTTTTTTTTCTTTTTTTTTTTTTTTTTTTTTTTTTACTTTTTTTTTTTTTGTTTTTTTTTTTTTTGTTTTTTTTTTTTTTTTTTTTTTGTTTTTTTTTTTTTTGTTTTTTTTTTTTTTTTTTTTTTTTTTTTTTTTTTTTTTTGTTTTTTTTTTTTTTTTTTTTTGTTTGTTTTTTTTTTTTTTCTTTTTTTTTTTTTTTTGTTTTTTTTTTTTTTTTTTTTTTTTTGTGTTTTTTTTTGTTTTTTGTTTTTCTGTTTTGTTTGTTTCTGTCTTTTTTTTTTTTGTGTTTTGTTTTTTTTTTTTTTTTGTTTTTGTTTTTTTTTTTTTTTTTGTTTATTTTTTTTTCTTTTTATTTTTATTTTTTTTTTTTTATCTTTTTTTTTTTTTGTTCGTTTTTTTTTTTTTTTGTTTTTTTTTTTTGTTTTTTTTTTTTTTTTTTTTGTTTTTTTTTTTTTTTTTTTTTGTTTTTTGTTTTTTTTTTGTTTTTTTTTTTTTTTTTTTTTTTTTTTTTTTTTGTTTTTTGTTTTTTTTGTTTCGTTTTTTTTTGTTTGTTTTTTTTTTGTTTTTTTTTTTTTTTTTGTTTTTTTTTGATTTTGGTGCTTTTTTTGTGATTTTGTGGTATGGTGATGATAGAGTTAGCCTGTGTTGTTGGGTTTCGAACAGTGTTGGTGGGGGTGGGGGTGGGGGTGTCGGGGGGGGGGGGGGGGGGTGGGTGATTTTTTTTTTTTTTTTTGTTGTTTGTTTTGAGATTGAGAATTTTTACCTTTTTCTTTTTTTTTTTTTTTTCCACCCCATTTTTTTTTGTTTTTTTTAGTCATTTTTTTTTTTTTTTTTTTTTTTTTTTTTTTTTTTTTTTGAGTTTTTTTTTTGTTCCTTCTTTTTTTTTTTTTTTTTTTTTTTTTTTTTTTTTTTGTGATTTTTTGAGTTTGTTGTTATT